>JAXIVH010000013.1:5842482-5851291 GCA_036785325.1 Urophycis tenuis
CAGATCAGAGTCTACATGAGAAATGGCGTGTGTTTTCTCAGGAACATGACAACTGTATCGCTTTCCAGCATATTTCTATGGGGACATGCTTCTGATCCGGCCATACATATCACATTCGCTCATGACTCAGAAACTGTTCAGTCCAACAACTGCTAGAGGGAGAAAGATTGGCTGGAGGTCAGAGATGACCAGCAGTGAAGAACAATGACAATGCAAACTTTCTGAATAACCTGTAGTAACTTTGCTGTTGTTAAACAGATAATCAGATATGTGTGTGACTAACAGATGATCACATATAGGTGTGACTGCGACGCTTATCAGCTGTAGTGTCTGGAGCACCGTGTTAAATTCCAAGAAGGGTGATTAAGAAGAAAAATACAGAACTTCCTCATAGATATGGGCTTTTCATGACTCACTGAAATCCCAATCGTCTGACGTCTGCCAAAACAACAAACCAAATGGATCCCACGGCGACCGTCGGCTGTGATGGCATCACAGCCGTGTCACCGGGAACAAACCCCGCTGGAGTCTTCCAGCCGGGAGAGCGACGCGGTCGTGCGCTGAAACCTTGTCTTCCCCGGTGCCCACTGGGCCCCCCGCTATAGGGCTTCAAAAGGGCTTTCCATCTGCAGGTCTCATATTCACGCGGTGTCCTTGAAGCGCGTAGCTGGCAGACCACGTGGCAACAACGAAGGCATATCTCTCCAGGTAATCACAGACGTATAGTTAGACCTTTCATCGCAAAGCTAAAATATTCCCTGTCATGCCCTCTGTGGCCCCGGCGCTCCAGACAGTTCTCTAAAACCAATCCATTTGGAAGAGGAACAAGCGCAGGACACGCAAACTTTATTGAAATCAAAACAACATTTGCATTCTTTGGATCAGATTGCCCATTCTACGCTACATTTAAATCTATTCAAAGCGACGACATGAAAAAAAAACTAGTAAACAGAAGAAACACAATAAACGCTGCAGGCTCGAGGCCCTGGCAAAATTAGGTTCATCTTTTGCGTGTACGAAAGCCAAAAGTCAACATGAATTGACGTTGTTTCCTAGAATACTGTAACAGTGTTGCCCAAGAGACGTTATCAACGTTGCCCAGACTACTGTAACCGTGTTGCCCAAGAGTCTGTAACGGCGTTTCCCAGAAGCCCGTATTTGTGTTGCCTCATAGACAGTAGCAGGGGTTTCCCTGACATACTGTAACATGTGTCTCAGACTAAGACTGTACCGCGCTGCCCGGGAGACTGCCACAGCGTTGCCATAGAGAACGTAATACGTTGCGCGACGGCGGGTGGCTCGCCCTGAGCGCCCTGTCCTCTATCTCCGTCCTGTAAATAAAACAAGCTAGTGTGCGCGCAGCGCTGCCCACAGCAGCAGTGACTGCGCTAGCTTGAGCGACACACACACACACACACACACACAACGCTAGCCAGCTAGCCTCCCCCTCGCCACCTCCTTCCAGCAGATCAACAGAGGTGGTGCTGTGTGTGCAGGGCAGACCCAGGCGCTGGTACAGCACACTGGTCGTCCCTCAGCACGAGAGACACTGGGCCAAAGAGCCGACTGGCAAGCGTTTAGCATCTGTATCATTATTGTAGTTCTGGTCTGACCCTTGGGGAAAAAAACAACAACAATTGTTGGCTGGTTCACCATAGCAGTCTGTCCGCCATTGCGTCTGCGATGGATGCCACACACACACACACACACACACTGCAATACATAATAACAATCAATTATTGCAGGCTCCATATAGATAACCTGACATGATAGCATCAATAAGACCCAATGTTCATTCGTCACAAATCACATCGTACATACTTCAAAGCTAACCACATGCCAAAACACACAAACAAGTAGGCCTATTGCTTTAAGAACTATACTGCACACAAAAAGGACATGCACAGACTCAGGATGGTGTGCAACAGCATGCACTACATCCAGTACACACTCGGGACGGTCTGGAACAGCATGCCTTTTAAATGCTGAAGGTGTCCATCTGCTTAAAGAGCAGAGACGTACCGGCTAATTGTGAACGTGCACGTGAGCTCCACAAAGTCTGGCCACGCTACTCTGCAGCCCGGGGGGAACCCGCGGCTCCAAACAGTCTTGTCAAACTGGGTCATGTCAGCGGCTAATTAATAATCCACCCATATGATTCTACATCTGCAGAGACACGGCCGCAATCTTTGAACGCCACCTGTTATCGGCGCGGCGACGGTGAGACGTACACAACGTAAATCGCACACGCAGAAGTACCGGGGATGGACCTGTTACAGCAGCGCTGCTGTGCTGGGAGCCTGTCGCTCAGAAACGTTGTGCCATTGCCGGACTTTGGACTTTACACGTGGAAGTTTTCCTCCTTTAGATAAACTTCCCCTGGGAAAACATTACAAAACTCCCTTTCCTTTAACATAGCTGTTAGTATTGTATTTGGGATCGTTTGGATGCCAATAATAGCCCACGTAGGCTGGTATAACCAGGCTATAATATCTGGGCTATATCAGTGTCTCTACTACTTAAAGTTCAGCAGTCAACCAGAGGCCATTAGATTTATATAGCCCATGTGTAGGCTGTGTCACATGTACATGATGAATCCAACATGGGAAAACGTTGATGCCTCCAGCGGAGAGCTGCGTCTGACGCCGGCTTGAACCGCTGGCTGACTGAGAGCTTCGCTCAAAAGCAGGACAGCAGGTTTTCAACCTTTTTGTGTACAACACCTGAAGACAGACCGCACGCTCGGTGTCGTTTTAAAAAGCTCAGGGGCTGATCTATTACCTTGTCTACACAGTCACTACGGCTGCTCCCTCTCTTTAGCTCTGGGCGGACTGAGGGGGATATTTATAGCCCACCCATCTCCAGTCTGGGAGAATTAACAGTTCGTTTTGAAACTGTAGAGCTCTGCTTCGACCGAGAGGATAGCCTTACAGGACAGCTCACTGAGGACAGCTCGAGAGATGAGGAACAGGAACGTGCACGCGTGCACACACACACACACACACACACACACACACACACACACACACAAGGGAGTCTCTCCATAAACAAAAACAGAAAAACTAAGTACCGGTACTCAACACTTAATACTTGTCCCCCAATTGTGCTGCAGTGAAACACCCTCAGACGGCAATTAGCAGGCTAACTACTGCTGTGGTGCGTAATCACATCAACCTGCAGAGCATGTTGGCTCTCTTCATGCAGACTTCATGGATTCGATAGCGGCAAAAACAACAAGACAAGAGCCGAGCGTATGTTCACGTGTCCAAAGAAAGGAAGGGTTAGCGTGCGCACGCAGCTCGCCGTTTCAGAGCCTAATTGATGAAAGGCAGCGTGCTGGCAGAACCACAAGCAGGGGTAATAGATTCATAATGGAGCAATGATGGTAAGGGGAACCTCTCTAGGGACGTATCACAGTCCAGGACTGAGAGAGTGAGACTCCTGCAGGAGACGCCATCAACCAAGTGACCCTCCTCCTCCTCCTCCTCCTCCTCCTCCTCCTAACTATGACATCATCCCCCTGCCGTCGCCCTCGGAGCCCGACGGACCAACGTGCCACAAAAAAAAAGACTTGCCATTGCTCTCTTTTGTAGAAATATGAAATATGTACGGATGTCAAAAGGTGCACAATGTGGCGACCAATTCAATGTGCACCGTGCCCTGTTTGAAATGCAACCTTGTTCTGTGATTAAGTCGTGTGTGTGTGTGTGTGTGTGTGTGTGTGTGTGTGTGTGTGTGTGTGTGTGTGTGTGTGTGTGTGGTGTGTGTGTGTGTGTGTGTACGTTTAAAAATACGGCTCTATTTGTTGCAAACATAATCTGTTTCAACCATGCCTCATCCATTTCAGCATTTCATTTTCCGGGCGGTTGAAAGCAGCCTAATTGCATTCTTTCTGTGCGTCCAGAGTGATCAATGAGTGGTGGAAAGGCCAGCAGAGTAGTAGTGTAGCGTGAGGGAAGCTAAGTCACACCCACCGTTCATTTCAAAGGGATCGGGGTGGTAGTTGTGTCTGCCTGGAACAATGAAGCAACAACACAACATGTCCATCTCTAGCGCTTACGTTCTTGTTAAGGATTAAAATGACTACCAAATCCACAGTTGAAGATTGTCAGTTCAATAAATTAGCCAGATGAGAAGTTTGTGAACATTATCAAATGTGTGTGTGTGTGTGTGTGTGTATGTGTGTGTGTGTGTGTGTGTGTATGTGTGTGTGTGTGTGTGTGTGTGTGTGTGTGTGTGTGTGTGTGTGTGTGTCTGTTGACAGAGAAAAGTGTGTGGGAACAAGAAGGTGAATGTTTAAGCAGGAAGAGAGCTTGTTCAGTGAGAGAGGGCACGTGTAGAGGGGGTAGATAGACACACACACATAGTGTTTGTGTGTGTGTGTGTGTGTGTGTGTGTGTGTGTGTGACCTTTTGCCTGCTTGGCCACTGGTTCAGCTGGACAGTGAGTTGGCATAGGCCGAAGAATGATGAAATGACCTCTGACCCCTGCCCTCCAGACAAAGACTTTCCAGCTAGAATGAGGTTCACAAGCTAAATACTTTGAAGATGCTCAAATAATTATAGCCAATGATGTCTTCTGAGTGTGTGTGTGTGTGTGTGTGTGTGTGTGTGTGTGTGTGTGTGTGTGTGTGTGTGTGTGTGTGTGTGTGTGTGTACCACGATAAATGAGAGCTTGCCAAATCACAAAAATGGGTCCCAAAGCAATGTGGACAATTTGTACCTGGGCCCAGCAACAAATCACATCCACTGTGTACAAACTGGTTCTAAACTGTTCAGTTTCATTTTCAAAGCATTTGCTAAGTAATACATACGGGCCTGTGTGTTATACATGTGTCATACTGAAATCAGAACAGAGTGGCAACATGCTCATTGGAAATGAAAACCAGGGGATTTACCATTGGTCATTTTGTTTGTGTGACCTGTAGATGAATTCAATGTTTACAATTCCAGCTACAGATATAATTATAATGAAGTTACCTCTGCGGTGGACATGTGTTGGCCTATCATCTAACATACTAACGGACATCTAACGAGAAAACACTTTTCCTGAGAGTGTTCTTGTTGATCACCCTTGAGTCACAGTAAACAGCTAACCCACGAGAACTACAAGTCTTTTTTGACTCGGCATTCATTCTAGCCACTGTCTCCACAGTGACTCGTCATCAGATACTGATTTGACATCCACTAAACACACGCGTCCTTAATATGCAAAGTGAGGCGCCTCTCGTTTCCCCCAGTGAAACGTGCCAGTCAGTCGGTCATATGTTGCAGCATGGCCCTCCTACCCCCCACACGGCCCCCGTGGACGCCACACCTGGACGCGAACACAACGGCACTTGGGCCTGTGTTTTCGGTCTGCAAAACGAGCGGAAGGCACAGCGTGGCAAGTGACCACTGCTCCCCGCCGGAGAGGATCCCACACTGAGATCCCCATGATGACGCCTTGCGCTGGAATGCAACTTCCGCAGTGCTCCGCTGCTCGGCTGCGCTCTCCGTGCGCCGCCGGGGCGTCACCCTGCGCCCTCGTCAACACACCACGCTACTACTTCGCTTTCACGTCGGAAACCGATTCCGGTGTATTGTTCACATTTGACGTGACGCCCTCCCAATGCCCCCACCCCGTCGTCGTCTATGCATTCGGTTTTACTTTCCGAATGAGAGGAGACGGGGCGGAATGCCGACGTATACGCCTCGTCGTCCTCGAAGTTCTGAGCGTCCGAACTCCGGCCAATCTTGACCAAATGACAACGAAATAATGGACTGAGATGTCCCGAGGACGTCTACGCTCACGGTCCCACCCCTGAGACTCCTCGGCGTCCACATGGAGCGGTCACACAACACAACACGCACGGAGCGGGTCCGGCTGTAGTCAGGACGCACCGCTCCTCGGTCGGAGCCACGATCACATGTGAACTGAGAGCTTGGAGATCTCCGTGGATCTCCCTACACACACACACACACACACACACACACACACACACACACACACACACACACACACACACACACACACACACACACACACACACACACACAGCCCACCACGGTCTGCGTCTAAACAGCAACCCTCCCGGATGAACGCACACACAGAGCGGTATATAGAGGGGTAGGCTACTCACCGTAGGCTGATGTCCACAATGTCCACAGCAGGCGACGCGCTCTGTCTCAAGTCTGTCGCTTATAATATCAACGAAAAGTGGTCTATTGTGTGTGTGTGTGTGTGTGTGTGTGTGTGTGTGTGTGCGCGCGCGGGCGCGTGTATCTGTGTGGGTGTGCGTGTGCCTCTGTGTACGTCTCCGTGTGTGTGAGTGTGTGCGTCTGTGTGTGTGTGTGTCTATATGTGTGTCTGTGTGTGTGGCGCCCACCGGCTCCAGCTGACGTCAAGGGCCCCGCACCTTCACTCCGCCGAGTCACCGCGCGCTTCTCCTCAGCAGGATGAACTGGTGAATTAGATTGGATTGGTGGGAAAAGCAGCCCCGCGTTGAAACAACGTGCCTGACGGAGGAGGAGAGAGGAGGATGAGGATGAGGAGGAGGAGGTCCGGGGAGCCCACGCCCAGCGGAGATCCGCCCCGTCTCTCTCCTACCGTGCGTGTGGTGCCCCCTGCGAGAGTCGGAGGCAGGTTCGGGTTCAGACTCACTCCACAACACATTTATGTCATCATGTGGGAAACAAGAAATCACGCCGACAACACGCGAGGCTTGTGAACGTCAGACATGTTGAGACGGGAGCGACATCACTACAAAGGCTGCTGGATTCAGTGTTGAATTGATTAACGTAAAGTTAATACAATACAAATGTGTTCTAAATCAATCCACGACATCTATGACAATGAGGGGGAACCACCACCCACCAAACTGTTTCTGGTTTGCCTGATGTCTTAAACCGTGCATTCTATTTTGCAGAATAAAATATTTGGGCACTACATTTCCCAGAGAGCACGGGGAAGATGACGTCACCGTAACTAGGAAGTCTTCGTCCGTCGTCAACCACAACTTTGCAAAGTGCTCCCAGTGTAGATATGCAGGGTCTTCCTATCTGACATTAACAGTTCTCGTTCTGCCTTGTTTTGACGTCAAGGTAAGAATCGTCTATTTTTATTTAATTACTTTACGATTTCGGAAAGAGAAGACATGTTTAATTGTGACACACTGCACTCTCAGAAGGTGGATATGTAGTACTATCCAGTTGAACTGATTCATGTCAGCTTGTATCAATGTACTATATTAATCCCAGCTTCCTGTGTGGCCCATAGAGATGAGTGGCAGTGCAGAATCCCTGGCCCAGATGTCCATTGGTCCCAGCCGGTCAGTCCGGGTCACTGAGCTGATGGGACCCAGCCCATAAACCGGACCCCTGCCAGACACGAGGACTACACAGTGGAGGTCCCCCTCTCCCCAGCCATGCTTGTGAGGCTCGGTTCTACCCTGCAGGGTCACACTCTCCTTGATACTCGGGGACTCGGGGACTTGAGTACCTTGCAGGCGAAAGGCCTCAAACCTTTTATAATCAATGTGCATGTTAACATTATGACTAAGTTTGCTTCCGAGAAACCGCACACGATGTGGTTGTCCCGTTGTCAACTCTACCAGGATGACCACATCACTGTAATTATTGTGGTGTCTCGTCTTGTTTGCGCCTTTTGCTCAAGAACGGGAAAAAGATGACACTCAGATTGAGCTCCGGAACCCTGCTGGTGTTTAGACCAAAGGTGGAACCAAGACGGTCCATTGTGTGTTGTCTGTGGCCCTTCTAGTGTAGCGTACAGTACGTCCTGATGTTGATGCCAGAACATTCTGCTGTTCTGCTCTCTCCACATCAGAGGTCTGTGTGTGGAACTGAAGATCTCTCGCTGATCTCCTCGCTGGAGATATGTGTTGACACGAGGGAACACACGCTGGGGAACATTGGTAAGGAAGTCAGGATGTGTTCATTTATCATAATTATATAAAATATATACTACATTATGATAACTATGAATCCAATAATTCATTGTATTTACATTGCTCTTTCAAGGCGACTCAATGTGCTTGATCGTATTCCAATTTATTATTCAATTCACAGGTTCTTAAAGGCCCCGGGATGGGAGCCCTGTCTCTTAAAAAGAATCTCCAGTCAAACTGTAGAGACAGAATGAATGAAACCTCGTCTCCTTTTTTTTGAAGTGCAAACTGGTTTCCCAGGTGTTTAAACTGTACTCTCCTTACAAGCTCAGCTGGCTGATAATTATAGTGGGGGATGGGGTGGGGGGGGGGGGGGGGGGGGGGGGGGGGGTGGAAGGAAGCAGCTCAATTTGCTTATCTGCCCTCAAAAGATCCAGGATTGCATAACAAGTGCAGGCATGGTGGAGGCGAGGTCGTGCGTTCCAGGCTGAACTCACCGCTGCCGCCTGCCCCGGTTTTTGGCTTGCGAGGCGGGGCGGGGCTGGAGGTTAGCCAGGCGGTTGGTACGAGGCTCTGCTACGGAGCCATGAGCGAGGCGTGGGTGACGTGGAGAGCGAGAGACATCTCTACATCTCGTCTTATCTCCGTGCAGGTGCCTGCTTGCCCGGGCTGGCGGAGCTCAAGCTGAACAACAGCACGATGGCGTCGGTGCGGTGAGTGGAAAGTCACGCAAAAAAAAAGTCATCCGTCAGCCTGTCTCCTGCAAGCCAAACACACGTGATGGGAAGCGCGTGCGTCGTCGTCGACGGTCACTTGAAAGAATGGATGCAGATCCACAAAACAAGCTCACACCGCCCCCCCCCCCCCCCCCCCCCCCTCCCCCTGTCCCAAACAAAAAAAGCATGTACTTTGTTATAAATGAAC
>JAXIVH010000013.1:5853991-5874655 GCA_036785325.1 Urophycis tenuis
AGAAAAGAGTGGAAGGGTGCAGGATTTTGACACTAAAAAAGATCTCCCCCTGTTCCTTACCTCCCTATGTTCCTCCACCATTGAGAAGTGTTGCATTTCACACACCTGCAATTGACAGGCAAGAGGAATCTTTTGGAACCAATCAGGGAAGGGATGGCCTCAATTGGTCTGAAATGAGCTGGGCGCGGTCTAAAATCTAAATGGTGTCTTGTTACAGAGTCAGTCAAATAGAAACTGATATCCTCTCAGCGCATTTCACTCACTAATAGCTGACAGAAGGCTGTGGCTATTTCTAACAAATGACACCAAAATTATAGCAGCTTAAATCTACAGCGGGGTTAATGTTTAGGTACAACGTTGAAATGATTTAAGATAGAAAGTTATATGGGGTGAACTCTAGCTTGAACATTTTTTTAATTATCAGTTTAGTTCAATGTAATGCTCAATGCTTACTTACCGCTCCAAGCCACCATGAGCTGGAGGTGAACAGCATCAACGGGAATAAGAACACCACACTAAACCCCTCTCACCCGTCTCCTCTGTACTCCGCCCTGCACCCTCCCAGGAGCTGTACATGGCCCTACAACAGCAGTGTCCGACCTCAGCCAGCTCGGCATGCTGGACCTGCTGCAGGTGCTGGACGCGGAGGGCAATGATGTGGACGACCTGGTGCAGGTCCAGAACCTGGCCCTCTGCAGCCAGCTTCACACCCTCAGCCTGCAGGGGAACCCTGTGTGCGTGCGGCCTCACCCCCACCGCCAGCCAGGTATAGCAGAGAGAGTTCCACCCTGTAGACAACGTCTTCCAGGGTTTGTGTTGGGGACTGGAATGCACAGCGTTCGGACTCATGGTGGTTCGCGTATGTGAGCTTCTGCGCTCGGTGGAATGCGTGTTGACTGGACTGGTTTGACTCCTGAGATTTACGTAGCTTGATGGCCACATAAAGACGGCTTTCATTTGTCATTCACATTGACAGCTGAGGTCCGAAGCCTTTACTTTGATGGAGCCGTCTGAAATCACTGTGTGTGTGTGTGTGTGTGTGTGTGGGTGTCCCGGGGTCCCATGAAATATTCAGCATAACAATAGTGGATAAAATTTGTCCTACCTATGAGGCATTCATTGCACCAAAAACGCTCACACCTCCATTGGTAGAGCTCAGGGCGAGGTCAGCACTAGTTTCTCATGAATTGCTATGTTATGATGGACGGCCACAGCTTGGGTAAGGTGTGTGTGTGTGGTGTGTGTGTGTGTGGTGTGTGTGTGTGCACGTGTTCTGCTCGGCAGCAGAGCAAGATTGCTCAATTTCCTGATTAAAATTCTGCTCACCAAGTTATTGACGATCCATCAAATCCAGACTGACTCAAGGGGAGCAACAGTTGGGGGGAAAACAATGGTTCATTCATTTGGAGATCATAATTGTGATCAGCCTTATTCAAGGACTATGACATGAAGTAATACTAATACATTAGTTACTGATCCCAGCTCATCCGTCGCTAGTCACTCACACATATTCCACACATTGCATCGGTGTCTCTTTTAGTGCTGTGGGACAGGCAACCAGGAGATGGTGCACACCAGAGGAATCCCATTCACTGCTCAGAGACGGCTCCCATCCGGGTGCATGAGAAAGATCTCTGCAGAGATGCTTTGTATAGAGTCAAAAGAAGGGGATTAATTAGTCTGATTGTACAGTGAACAGCCATGTCTATTCAACATGCCCCGGGGTCTCTCTGCTTTTTCGCTCAACCAGCCATTTTGTAAAACAATGAATTTGATTTAAGATTCCAAGTGTTGATGTCTATACCAAGAAATGTCCCCAAATTGTTAGTGTGGACAAAGATTCTCACAGCCAACTGTAATATAAGTGTGCAGTGTTTATACTGTATATTTATGTTTATTTATTTTTATTTATAACATCTTATTATAATTCCTGATGCCATGCTTTAGTAGAAACAAGCTGTTAGGGGGGACATGAACTGCTAGTTCAAAGTTTCTAACTGTTCACTGGTTACTGTGCTGTCTCGCTGTAGAGCTACTGGTGGATTCCTTACTGGTGGGTTTTCCTTCTGGTGGATTCAGAATGGTGTGAATGAATGTGTTTATTTCCACCCAGTAGCCGGCATTAGTGAGGAAACTGATCTGAATATGCATGAGGACTGCTCTTTGTGGAGGCAGAGGGGCTTCCTGGGTCTCTCTCGCTCTCTTGTTCTTTCTACGCTCTCACACATGAAGACAAACGCACACATAAAGAGAAAACACACACACACAGACACACACATTTGGACATGCACTAACATCTCCACTTCTCTCTTCCACTTCCTCTCATCCAGCCCCCATGTCCACCTTTCCAGCCCCCCCCCCCCTCTCTCTCTCTCTCTCCTCTCTCTCTCTCTCCTCTCTCCCTCTCTCTCTCTCTCTCTCTCTCTCTCCGTCTCCCTCTCTCTCTCTCTCTCTCTCTCTCTCTCTCTCTCTCTCTCTCTCTCTCTCTCTCTCTCTCTCTCTCTCTCTCTCTCTCTCTCTCTTCATTCACTCCATCTGGGAGTTTTGGCTGAAGGCTAATTTGATCTCTCCCTGGCAAAGGGCTGTTACTGGGCTTCACTCTATGAGCTCTATCTTCCTCGCTCTCTCCTCCTCCCTCTCTCACCCCTTCACCCTCTTTCTCTCAAACACACACAACAACACACAGACACACACACACACACACACACACACACACACACACACACACACACACACACACACACACACACACACACACACACACACATTTGGACATGCACTCACATCTTCACATCTCATCCAGCCTCTCTCTCTCTCTTTCTCTCTCTCTCTCTCTCTCTCTCTCTCTCTCTCCTCTCTCTCTCTCTCACTCTCTCTCTCTCTCTCTCTCTCTCTCTCTCTCTCTCTCTCTCTCTCTCTTTCTCTATCTCTCTCTCTCTCTGTGTCTTTCTCCCCCCTCACTATGCTGATAAAAGACCAGGCTTGGTACAAAGTGCACTTTATTGCCAGTTTAGCCTCACACCCTGCTACTGCTAGCCTCATTCCCAGTTAGCCTCACTCCCTGTTAGCCTCACACCCTGCCTGCCCCACAGCCAGCTAACCTCCACTCTCTCATGCTTACCTCACCCCTCATTGTCATCTCTCTCTCTCTCTCTCTCTCTCTCTCTCTCTCTCTCTCTCTCTCTCTCTCTCTCTCTCTCTCTCTCTCTCTCTCTCTCTCTCTCTCTCTCTCTCTCTCTTTCTCTCCATCTCTCTGTCTCTCTCTATCTCCCAGGGCCCAGAGTACAGCTATCGGGTAGCAGTGAGGAATTGGTCCCTCAGCTGCGTTACCTTGACGATGTGAGGGTGGAGGAGGCGGGGCCCAGCAGCATCAGCAGCACCATGGGAGAAGAGTGGGCTGTGGTCCGTGACGCAATAAGAGACCGCAACTCCACACAGACTGCTGCACAGGACGGGTGTGTGTGTTTGTGTGTGTGTGTGTGCATGTGTCTGTTAGAGATGCTTGTGTGTGTGTGTATGTAGGATTTCGAGGATGCACTCCCAAATATGTCGGCCTATAGACGTGAACGTGGCCCTGGACAGGGGTAGCTGTGCTGCTGTTGTGTTTATTTGTGGCTTTTGTATTGATCTGAGGAAACAGCAGCAGAGGAGCAGGGGGGGGCGTGGCCACACAGCAGACCCGGCTCTGCCTCGCGGCCCAGATCCAGACTCCCCGGGTCCGCCCGGACCCTGACATCAGCGCTCTGTGGACCTGTAACATCACCCAGCTCCAGACCCATGACATCAACCAACTTCAGAACAATGACGTCACCCAACTTCAGAACGATGACGTCTCCCGGCTCCAGACCCATGACATCACCCTGCTCCAGGCCGAGCCCCATGTCAGCGACAGGGAGCAGGCCCGGTTCGGCGGGTTCTGATCCGGCTGAGGGGGACGATGTAGGGGCCAGCTCCCTCACGCATGGTTGGTGGAGCTCCTCACCGCAAATCAGAACTGAAGAGGTTTTTTTTTTTGTCAATGCGACTTGTGAGAACTCTTACATCTGGAGCACTTCAATGTGAACTCATTGACGTCCTTCAAGTCCTCACTCACTCTTATCAGCATTTTAGGTACTTTGGCTTCAGCATGTGTGTGTGTGTGTGTCTGTTTGTGTGTGTGTGGGTGTGTGTGTGTGTTACCACCATGTGTGTAATGTGTACTTATACAAATGTCTGTAAGAAGAGCGAGTCACACCCTGTCACCTTGGTAACCGAATGTTAAACAGTGACACCTAGAGGACGCCTGGGGAACAGAGACAGTAGCAGCTTGGTCTGTTATACCCCCCTTGGTTCTTCTTGTTTATTGCAGGAGCTGGGCAGGTGGTGTTCTGTGGGAACCCAGTGCAGGCTCTGCGCGCCCGGCGAGAGAAGCTGAGAGTAAAACACACCCAACGCCACGAGGAACCCCGGGACAGCGATACAAGTAACAGTAGCTGATACTAGTAATAGTAGCAGCACCGTCATCATCATCGCCTGCCATGTCCACAGCAGAGCAGACTAGTAGTTATTAGTTAGTTTTGATGTTAGTGCAGGGGTTTTTAGAGCAGCTACGGCAGAAGGGACTGAAAAATGATGAGTGTCACTCTGGCTTCTCTCTGGTTTCATCACCTTCACCCTCAAGTTCACCTTTTTCTCTCTCATTGTGGCCTGCTCTTTCACATCCCCCCCACCCACCTCTTTCTGTCGCTGTCTCTCTGTCTCTCTCTCTCCCCCCCCCCCCTCATCATGTCTGGTCATGTGATCCCTGTGCAGACGGTCCCTGCGCCCCAGTGGGCCCCCCCAGCCGACCTGCCTCTCCGTGTCCCTGAACACACGTCTGACGTGGAGGGGCGGGCGCCGCAGTGACGTGCTGGCGGACCTCCGCGCCTGGAGAGAGCAGCACGCTAGGTACCAGTCACACACTGCAGCCTATATATATTAGCATCGGCTAATGGCTATATTAGCTGATGCTAATGGCAGGCTCCTGTTTAGCCTTATGTTACAAAACGAAATGTATTTGACCACATACTGTATGTAGGCATAGGTGCATTACATATGCTTTATTAACATGACAAATATATTGGCCTTGATTCTTCAGACGGTCTCCAGCTCATAGAGCATGAAAGGCGACCAGAGGTGCTGAAAGTAGACCGCAGTGACGAAGACGACGATGACTATGAAGAAGACGACGACGATGATGATGATTACGATGACGATGATGACGACCTTGGAGTGGCAGAGACCGACGAGAGCAGCGAGGATTGTGGAGGAGACGAGGAGAAAGGAGAATCGTTCAGGACAGCACTCGGCCTCCCCAGACTCCCTCCTTTGCCTCCCTCTCCCCAGACTCCTCGTTCGCCTCCCTCTCCCCAGGTGCTCAGCTCCTTCCAAGGAGGGTTCAGTTGACAGAAAAACAAGCTATTCGGTAGCGTCAGTACAGATTTAAAACAGAGGGAACCATTGATACCAATAAAATAAAAATGTGTGTACTAATAAATAGACCAATACTGCTGAATAATAATCACTGTTCCCGCTGGGGAAGGGCAGCCTGAAGTGAGCACATGGGAGGAGGGGTTAGCAGGAATGGGAATCTTTGTCATTATCATTCTTCTCTCTTTTCTCGTTGTGTGTTTTCAGACCAGCCACAGAGGGAGGCCCTGGCGTCCCCAGACAGGGCTCGGCTCCTCGCCCTCCTACCTACTCCTTCTCCTCCTCCAACTCCTCCTATGGGCTCCTCCCCGGTTGCCGCGGTGACCCGCAGGCCCCTCGGGATCCGAACACAGAGACGCAGGCTCCTCCTCCCTGCCCGGGGAGGGACCCCGGGGGTCTTGGGGGACCACCGGCTGCACGAGCAACCCCCAGCGGGGGCCGGCACCCCCGGGACATACCCACGGCTGTGTGCTCTGAGGGCCCCGGGGGAGGGTGGGCTCACGGGCCCCCCGAGGCCCCTGACGGCACCGGTACCCCCGACCAGCCGGCCCGGGGACCAGCGGTGAGTGGTTCCTTCTGGAATGGTGGTAGTTTACTTTGCCTTTTCTTCATTCATCCAAAAACATCCCAATGTGGCTGAATCATTGACACTGCCTGAAAAGAAGTACGTTCAACCCAGAATCTTTTTCAATTCGTAGACATAATGAGGATTCTCACACAGTGGCTATGCTCTTTTAGCTGTCCCGGAGACATTACATCCACCCTTACTGCTTTGCATCTTTTACCTCAAATGTAAAGGTTTGAGCTTCACCCTCAGCAGGTCTAATACAGAGTTTTTTCCCATCATGCAGCAGAGTGACTGATAGATCCACAGCCGTCAGCCTGGCCCCACACCCAACCTCAAGACCCCTGGACGGGCCAGCCATCACCAGGCCTCGCACGGCGAATAGTGATACACGCTCCAGCCCAGCAGGGGGAGCTCTCACCTAGACTGATGAGCCCAGACGGGCCCATCAGGCACTTTTTTGAGCCCATCCTTGGTGGCCACTGTGCCGAAACCTCTACTTCTCAGGCTGCGACATAAGAAAATGTATCATCTGTCTTTCTAACGTTTTTGTCTCCACCCATGTCCTTTCTGTCGTTTCATTTATACAATTTCTATTTATCGTTTTCAATTATGTTAATGTTTTCTGATGCTTTCAGGCAACCTTTCGTGTCCTGAAACAAACCTATCATTATTATCATTATAATAATAATGATAATAACGATAATAATAATAATAATAATAATAATAATAATAATAATAAGAAGAAGAAGAAGAAGAGAAGAAGAAGAAGAAGAAGAAGAAGAAGAAGAAGAAGAAGAAGAAGAAGATAAGTTTTTTACTCTACCCTGAACTTCCAAGAGGAACAAGCAAAGAGAAATACTCTCTGCTTGTTGGCATTAAATAACGATTATTTAAATAACGATTTTAAGAATGAAACGGTCGTGCTGGCAAACAGAAGAGCTGTGCATTTTCTACTTTCTCCTTTGGACGTGAGGATGAGAAAGATGTATGAAGGATTTCTCAGGTTTTCTGTTTTGTTCTCCATGTGGCGTCATAGATTATGAATATATTTTGTCTTTTTTTAAGCAAGAATGTTTCATTATATATTTATTCAATCTTGTTTTGGAAAATAAATGATGAAGAATCTTAATATGTTTTTGTTGTTGTTTTCCAAAGGCATGTCTCTGTATGTAATGACTCCAAAGTTCCTTCTGTGGGAGTTATTCTGAAATATTCACTTATTCTTTAGTTAAGGTTAGTGACCATTACCTTGACATGGGAATAATAATTAATTTGTTTAGATCAAACACAGCCTTTGTCATTGAACAGACGATGCTCAGATAAACGCTGTCCATCTTAAAGTATTCAAATGCTTTTGAGGTAGCTTCAATGTTTCCTTTTGCTACAACTGACGTGTGAGGTTAACTGCCCATCAGATAAAATCCCTCTGTGAGCTCACATTTAATCAAAGCCTAAAAAAATACATAATATTTTCAACCCCACAAACCTCTAAAGCAGCATCCCATCCTGTAATATTTCCCCTATGACACAAGATGGTCTTGTGTTTTGCGTTTGAACAGATGACTTTTAGCTCACATATATCACCCCTATCTCATGTTGTGCTTGCATTCCTTGAACATACAAAAGAACAGAGGGAGAGGCACACCGTATCAGCACCATCCAGGTCCTGGTTTGAAGATACAACAACAGATAAGAAAAGAGACAACAACAGAGTGTTTACTGTCATCAGGAACCAGTGTGGGATTTTGAGATATGTGAAAGAACAGCGAGGTGTGTGGTGTGTGTGTGTGTGTCTGTGTGTGTGTGTTTGTGTGTGTATGTGTGTGTGTGTTTGTGTGTGTATGTGTGTGTGTGTGTGTGTATTTGTGTGTGTGTGTCTGAGTGTGTGTGTGTGTGTGAGTGTGTGTGTGTGTGTGTGTGTGTGTGTGTGTGTGTGTGTGTGTGTGCGTGTGTGTGTGTGTGTGTCTTTCTGTCTGTCTGTGTGTCTGTGTGATTACCCCCTGAAACCCGGCAACCCGACCACAAGACTCGAGAAAGACCCGGAACACAATACGTCGTCGGGTGATCCTGTTACCCTGAGACTAGCTCTTGTGCGCCTCACCTCCTCCCTCTGCAGCCTCGTGTCACTCACCCGTCTCCCCCCCCCCCCCCCACCCCCGGGTTGGCGTGGGACGGCTTCCCCTCCCCTCTGTGTTGGGACCTGTTCCTCCAAACACACGCGGCTTGTTCGGCGGCCCCCCGGGGCCCACACCTATACGAAACCCACAGCGGAAGTGAAGGCGGAGACGTCGGGGTGGGTAATCGCTGCCTTCCTTCACCACGGACATCAACCTGCATGGGGCGGTTCTCCTATTGGGTGCAGCGAACAATCTGCCCCCCTCTGGGGCCTACCTATGTGTCCTCTATGTATCACATGTTTAAATAATTAATGTATTGTATCTCTTCACTGGATAACCATAATAAGACATATGAACATTGTATGAAATGTCTAATAGAGCCAATTAAACGAAAACAGAAAACAACCTCCGGATAAAACTCAGGAGATCTCCACACAAGCATGAATCACGGGGAAGATGGCACCGAGATGGCACGTCACGAATATCAAAGCTGTGTACAAAACGAAGTGTGTCACCTCACGCTGTGAATTGTACCAAGCGCAAAAAAGAAAACCCCACTCTTTGCTTGGAGGGAATGCGCATGACGATGGGGCCACGCAGGTTACAGTACGGGCCCCAGTGGACTCATCACAGTCTTCCAGGGACGCGATCTACATAATACTGAGCAGACTGCTTCCTACAGGCACTTCCAGGCTGTGTTTTTCTAGTCAAGAGTCACGAGATGGCTGTAATTATGTGAGAGACGAACGACTTGTGCGATGGCGGTTTTCCTAACAAGTATGAGTTTAGACAAGCCCGGGAGATGCTGTTGTACAATGTGTACACAGTCGCGCGAGCACGCGCGCACACACACACACACGCACGCACGCACACACACACACACACACACACACACACACACACACACACACACACACACACACACACACACACACACCACACACACACACACACACACACACACAAAGAAAGCATTCCATTCTGTTGGATAATTCAGCCTACATAACTCATCATATATTGACATATTAATAAGACATTGAGACAAGCAGCTTACAGTTGTCTTGCGATGGGATTGGACATAATTCACCCTGGTTTACAACATGATGAGTGTGAGGCAATGTTCCCTAATGATGCACTAAAGTGTAATGATTTCATTTGAGATCTAATATCACTGTTGAACTGTGGTTTTTAAATAGTAATAGATATTGAATAAAATATGTGTGCTTGAGTTCCAGATCAAGGTCTGTTACTTACTGTACTCTCGTTGGAAAACTTCTGATGTTATGTTATTATGGTGTTTTTGTTCTACAATTATAATGTTATGCCCCTGGGAACTCTTGAACACCAAACAACAATGAATTATGTGTGTTTGTTGACTCTGGTTTTGTCAACCTAGCAATTTGAGGCAGTAAAGACTGAGGTGAAGAACAAGAAAAGCTACAACATATTCTTATAATCCACTTGCTCTCAAATATAATTCTTGTGTAATAAATAGCAAATGTTAGACTTTATGAACGTTTTTACAGTAGGCTTTATATATATAGGCCTAGTCCTCATCATTCTGTTAAAAAGCAATATATTCATGTAATGTAGGCTATCTACTTGATTGCATTACTATGATGCTAGATATTGGTGATATTACAATGTATTCTAATAAGAACATCTAGCGTATAGACTAGCATTAAAGATGGGATATTTCATGTTTATTTCACGAATAAATGTCTGTTGTCCAATCAAAGTATTAGTGAATATAACACATTATATGACTTAACTATGAAGTGCTATCACAGGAAAATAATTGACGTCTGAACTACAGTAGGCTTTGGCTGCTGTTATAATTGGGATTCATCCCAATTACGGAAATTGTTACCACATTAAACCAAATAGTATTCAATATTTTCCCTCTGTGAAACTATTGACGACGTCACCGCCTGGTTCTTAATTAGAGAATCACCAATCATCCTACAGCACTGTGATGGTGCGTTCAGGACATGTCGGATGGAAGACAGAGGTGGGACAGTTTCTCCTCTCATGTAGACTATCCGGTTAATAGCAGTGCTTTGAACAGTTCGAAAACAGTGTAAATGATTAACTGAATTAAATCACGATTTAATCACATCGTGTGAGGAGCCCATTCCTGTGTAGACTTTCTGAGTAGCCTACTCTTCGGTTACCTCCTTATCTATTCACCTCCAAGTCGGATACAACAGACCTTACGGAAACACACGGAATTCCCAGTTGTCATGCATCACCAGTTGAATGTGTGTGAACGGTGTGTTCCTGTATATGCCCTTATAATTCACCCATCTACGGTATAAACAAATCGGAAACCGATCATTACGGTAACTCTCGCAGGACGTGAACGCGGGAGTTACCGTAATGACGCCTTCCGATTGGCAGCGCGGTTCCGTTCCCTGTGGACCGGCGGACCTGCGGGTGGTCGAGTCGCTCCCTGTGAACATGGGGACTCACTTTCTGGGTCTGCAAGCTCACTGTCTGTTGGTAACGATGCAGAACTAGCGTAGGGGTGCACTGAGGCGCGTGTTTCACTTGGGTAAGTACTATTAAAGTGTGAATGGTGAACATTATGACTACTGCACCTGCGATATAGTGATCTCAACTTTCTGCACTGTTCACTGTTTGGTTAGGTAATAATGATGGTTAATAGATAACTTTACCATGGTCATGGTCCAAATTAGAAACCTAAGGTCAACGGAAATAAAACCCTGTCAACCAAATACTTTAATAATCATTGAAAATATTGGGTTTTATATTGGTTTTTATGTCGGGTGACAATAGTTTGACCATCCGGTATTTTTTCCCGTGTTTAAAAGAGTGTGTCCACTTTTCTCTGCTCGGAGACGTGGTGAATGACGTGAAATATGACAGAGTTTAGGGGTGAATGACGCGACGTCATTATCCCAACATAGACATAGCTGGACGGGTGTGATGAAAACGTTATGATGTTGTGACGTCACATAACTGTTACTGTCACCTCCGTTCGCCGCTGAGGCACCTGTGGGAGAGATGCTGTGTTGTTGCTCACCTGCCTTTTTTATCCTGCTAGGCGTGAAGTCTCTAGGGTGACTCATCCGCACACAGACACACACACACACACACACACACACACACACACACACACACACACTCATCTTAGGGCTTATCAGAGATGCTGGCTGTTAGTCACAGAGGCAGTACCCTGATAACCATATGGGGATGATGAAACGACACAATGTCCGGTAAAGACGTCCCGTACCGATGCCATACCCAGCTGTCCTCTTGTGTAGTTTTTTCCATCTCAGAGTCAGTGTTGGGATAGGATGACCAGATCAAATAGTGTGCAGGGTGTCTAGTTTTGTTTTGGGCGTCGACTGTAAACTTAATCCAGCAGGATAGTTGGCCTCCACTTCCTTGCTGTAGGCCTCTGTGAAACCGTTCAGGGAAACTAATATCTCTCATTTTGTCCTGAGCGCGGGCCAGCGGTGAATCATGTTTGAATACACATCGTAAAAGTCAATAGGGCGTCATAACGTCTCATTTATGGTACAAATGACTTCACGGTGTAACATTTTTATCTCTGGTTGACATAACAATGTGGCGACACCACGGCTGTAATTATCATTGTAAACCGTATCGTCCGACTTATTGTTGAACACTGAGTCCTGGTGATCCTTACGTCAGTGGCTCCTGCCTCCTGAATCGAGGCAGATCTCCTGATGTCGGCTGGCCGCTTTTACCCCCCCTCCCCCCCCACTCCCGACGTCGAACCCGGACACCCGCACACCCGGGGGGTGGGGGGTGGTGGGGGGGGGGGGGCGTCAGCCTCTGAACGCCTGGCACCCGGGTCCACGATGATCCTGTTTGGCGTGGACCGGGTCCCACAGCACTGTTGACTCTCTGTGGTGGGAGGCCTGCTCCGTGACATGGCCAGATGAATCACTGGCGTGGCGTGCGGAGCAGCGCCGGCGTTTGGCTCATCAGCAGGCTTGTCATGGCTCCTCCGCGCGGGAGGAGTGATTGGGGCCCTTGGCGTGAAGGTAAATGCTTTGCCGCAAAACCACGCCGGTCTCCGCCGCCAACCGCTGCAGTGCGGTCATTTAGACGGTGCCCCCCCCCCCCCCCCCCCCCCCCCAGACCGTGTGTTGCCACACAAATGATGGCCTTCGCGTGTCCACTTGAAAGGTGATGGATGTGTTATTTAGGGCCGGGATTATAGCCGTAATGCAGGACGTGATTAAGGCTGTTGTTCAGGGAATGGTTGTTTGTGGTTGTTTGTCGCGTATGGTTTTATCTCGGTTACACATCTGTTGAGAAACTGAAGCTGCACGCACGCACACGCTCACGCACACACACACACACACACACACACACACACACACACACACACACGCGGCTGAAACGTGAACCACTGGCACGGTGGGTATGAAGAACATGCTATTGTTGTGTTGAGTCATAGCAAAGTGCCTGAAAAGTGCAATTTGAGCAGGTCATGTTCGAGATGGGATCTCTGCATGGACGGAGTCGGACAGGAGAGTGAAAACTGAACTGGGGCAGTGGTCTGGCAGGGCTCTGCCTTTGTTCTCTGACTAAACTCACTTCCTCCCCTCCGTATCCCTTCTATCCTCTCTCTGTTGTCATCACTCTTTCATGCTCACTCTTCCTCTCTTTTGGTTTGCCCTCTGTCTCCCCTTCTTACTTTGGTGTACTTCCCCCGTTTTCTCTGTCTCCCTCTCTCTGTCTCGGTCTCTCTCTGTCTCTCTCTCTCTCTCAGTCTCTCTCTCTCGGTCTCTCTCTGTCTCTCTCTCTCTATTTATTTCTCTCTCTCTCTCTCTCTCTCTCTCTCTCTCTCTCTCTCTCTCTCTCTCTCTCTCTCTCTCTCTCTCTCTCTCTCTCTCTCTCTCTCTCTCTCTCTCTCTCTCTCTCTCTCTCTCTCTGTCTTTGTGCATGCTGGGCGTATCCCCCAGTCATGTGACGTTTTGTCTGGACACAATTGCCTGTGTTTGTCATTGGACAGCTTCGGTTGGTAACTATGGCGACGGTGAATGGCGGCACCACTTCACTGTTCTCCCCCCCCCTTCTGGCTCTCAATATGTGTGTGTGTGTGTTTATCAGGCACACACAAAGACACACTTGTAGAGCTGCAGGTCGCAAGCCAAGAATGCTGTTGTTATATTTTGTTAATGTATTACTTTAATTATTCTCTCTGTAATTTGCCGTTGCATCACCGCGTTCTCAGAGCCATGTGTATCTGCTGCTTTACTGCTGTGTAAAGTAATCACAGCGTCGAGCATTGGCACGGAGACAGTTAGATTAAAAGTTAGCCAGGATTTGTGACTAGCTGTCCGTCTGTTGTGGTTCGCGGTTGTGTCACCCTGGCAACGCCAACCATGCTTGGAGAATATGCCGCCCTAGCGCTACGATACTTAGCTTGTGGGCGATAATGCGGTGATTAGGTTAGCTGACGATGAAACGCGTAAGCTCTTAATGTGTGTGTTCTGGCTGGTATATAAGCTTTTGTCATGTTTTGCGAGCTGACCTCAGACCCACCCTCCGGCCCCCATAAAGCCCTCATGCTGCATGGTGGGACCTTTAAACGTTGCGTGGATTATTGAGCAGCTGTGAGCATGCTCCGCCCCGCCCGACTCACCACAGCACACGGCCTGTGTTTTGAGACTGGCGGCGCTCATTGGATCTTTCTTTCCACTTGTACTTCAAGTGTCCTCTTCTAAGGCCCCCTCGCTCTCCCCTGCCCTGGACCCACCAACCAGCTGGCTGCCCCCGGGATTCAGTTTCCATGGCAACCCTCCAAGCATGCTCAAGGCCCCTCCCTCAGGTGTGCTTTTATCTGATGACTTGAAGGGTTCTCTCTCTCTCTCTCGCTCTCTCTCTGTCTGTCTGCCTGTCTGCCTGTCTGTCTGTCTGTCTGTCTGTCTGTCTGTATCTCCCTCTCTGTTCCTCTCACTCTATTTCCCACTTTTGTTGGTCTTCCTTGAACACAGAGAAGTTACATTTAAAACGAGGAAGTTCCTCAATGGCGGAGAGACAATAGGTATTTACCTGGAAGGATAGTACAATTAAGTGAAACAGGAGGACTTTGTGTTATTCATTATCTTTCTGTCGACGGTCCACCAGCCAAACGAGAAGGGCATGACTGAGTAAAGATGGCCTCCGCTGCTTTGTAGCAGTAAGGTTGTCTGTGCCCACCGGACACTTTGTGTTTCCCTTTGTTAAACGATGGGCTGTTGTTGACGCTCCCTGACTGTCAGGAGTGTCATTCTGCTGGGGGGGGGGGGGGGGGGGGGGGGGGGGGTAGTGAGGTCATCAGTAGAACCAGGCCTAATGGTCCCATGGTGTAGGAGTAGGTGTAGTAGTTGGTTAGCAAATGCAGCCTGATAATAAAGATTCTTCTTTGAATCCTAGAGCTGCGCTGCACTCTGTCCAGAACTCCAACTTTAATTTAAGCTTCTCTAACGTGGATTCTCTGTTGGATTATTGCAAGTCAATTTGATTTTAACTTGCTAAGTGTACATGCAATAGGAGCCCGCTTTTGCCAGGTACCGTCACTTTAAATGCGTGTAAAGTGCCTGACAGGAACAGAATAGAATTTATTGCTTTTTGTATTGCGCAAAAAAAGCAATCATTTACAATGAGTGCGCAGCAAAGGCCAGAGGTGCACTTCGGACCACCCCTTTGTTTGTATATTGTGGACGACTCTTCCCCATATCACATGTTTTATGGTCGTGATTATGCCGAAGTAAGCACTCAGCCAAGCTGGCTTGGGTGAGGTGTGGGAGCGAATGTTTTACCGATGGGCAGCGATGATGTCATGGCCGAAGCCTGACAATCCCTACATTCCTGCTGATGCTTGCTATCTGTTATCTGAGGCCGTGTGGGAGGTGTGTGTGTGTGTGTGTGGGACAGGCACAGACCTCCGCGCATATGGGCTCTGTCTTAGTGCTAATTATTAATCCTGCACGCACACACACAGGCACACACAGGGCAGGCGCGCACACACATCACACACACACACACACACACACACACACACACACACACACACACACACACACACATGCACAAGCACGTAGATGCACACCCCCCCACACACACCCACACATACACAGGCTGGATCTAATTATACAAGCACACACATCATTAATTCAGTCTCAGGCTTGCATCCACTCCAGCACCCTCTCCAGCCCTCTGCTAGCAGACCGTAGCCGGCATGAGGGCCCACACTAGCCTTTTACATCTCACAAGTATTTCAGTGTCTTTCCGCCACAGATGCTGAACCCCATAGTGTACAGGGCACAGCAGCCTTGATGTTGCTACTGTTTCTTACACCATTGATGCATTGTATTGATGCACTTTACTCTTGCTGCGTTGTCCCATCGCTATGCTCTCAGATTCCGGGAGGCTGAAGTCTTATCTCTTGTCTACATGACCACAAAATGAGCATCGGGCTGTCTTTGTAGTGTCATCAACATCGTCTAATTTTAGCAGATGATATCAAACTCAGACTTTTGCGTGCATGGCGATAACCTATCCCCTCATTCGTGTTGAAGTTTGCGAGTGCTTTATAGCCATCGCTTTGACTCCACCGCCGGCACCACCCGGCCGCGCCGCCCTCCCCCCTCCACCCCCGCACTCACCCGCAGCTTCTGCTTTGATCCACACGAACCACAAGAGAACACGCACGGCCAGCCTACCTCACTGGAGGCTTTCAAGTGCTGTTGTTCCTCTCCAGGTGTTTGGATAGCCCTTTCCCTGCCCAGGTGGAGCACTGGGGGCCTGCAGAGCCCGCCCTGGGAACGCGGGACGCCAGGGCTGAAGGGAAAAGTTCCCCCCCCCCCCCCCCTGACACAAAGGAGAGTGGGTAGGCATTAAGGCTGGATCAAACGGAGCAAATATTTAGCCGTCCGGGTTGCGGTGAGGGAGGCTGAAAGAGATTGCAGACGGATAGCGTCAGCCGGGGTGGAGTGTGGTGTGTGTGTGTGTGTGAGTGTGTCAGCACCTTAGCGCTGACCTCTTGACCCCTTCCTCTGAACCATTTCTTCCCCTTCCAGCTGTGAGCTCATCTTCTGTGCTTTGTTGTGCTGTGGCCGTCCTCCATCCATTATCCATGATTTCTCCTGGGTTTCTAGTGTAATCAAATGTAATGTCATATAATCTTAGCAGACTTACGCTATGTCCACAGTGGTCATTTGATTCTGCTTTTAATGAAATCCCTGTGATGCATTTCCTGTTGTGGCATCTGCTGTGTGTGTGTGTGTGTGTGTGTGTGTGTGTGTGTGTGTGTGTGTGTGTGTGTGTGTGTGTGTGTGTGTGTGTGTGTGTGTGTGTGTGTGTGTGTGTGTGTGTGTGTGTGTGTGTGTGTGTGTGTGTGTGTGTGTGTGTGTGTGTGTGTGTCTTGGCTGGCACTGTGTTCAGGATACTCACACACAGACGAGGGCTGTGTGGGTGGAGAGAGAGAGACGGTATGAAGGAACATCATATTGAGTTAACTCAGGCTGGCTTTTCATTGACAGGCAGCTGGGAGGCTCCTTTATGAATTGGAGGCCGACTGACTCAACGGTGGGAGGTAACTCACTCAGCCTCGGCCACATGAAGGGAAGCCTTTGGGCACAGTGTTGCTCCATATAACCCTACATCTGAAGGTAACGCAAAACAAACGAGCGGAGCCCAACAGAGTAAACCCTATAGCCGCAAATGAAGGAAGGACCCAAATATCCTCCGCAATCCGCGTGTGCAGGTCTTCTTACCTTCTGTGAAGGTAGAACCGAAGGTGATGCAGGCTCTGGAGAGTGTGTGGTTTTTGGCATAGAAATGTGTATGAAAGAAATGTATTGTATTGAAGAAATGATCTTGAAATCAGAGATAATCTTTGTGTATTTGCTCCGTGGCAGACCATCAGCCAGAGGGGTTTATCGCGCTCCCTTGTGCTCGGAAGATCGGATCAGAAGCGGTTTAAACTTTTCAGTGTGCAAACACTAGCCGCTTCCCCTTCGTCCACAGGGGGAATTCTGTTGGCTAAACAAGCAAGCTAAGCCTGAAGTGACAATGGATCCAATCGTTTTTTTTTATTTTTGAAACATGATGATATGATCATGATCTTAAACATCGTCATCCATGCTATGTGGTCAATGTTTCAACACTATAGAGTAGTCTAAAAATGGATGTGAAAAGATGGGTTTTTTTTTTGCATTAGCCAACCTGTTTGTGAACCTTCCTTCAAACGTGTGTCATGTTTTGCTGACCTGGTGTGGCCCGTAACCATGGGGATAACGCCTCCCCCTTCCCTCAGAGGACTCTTAACCCAAAACAGATGCTCTCTTCATTTCATTGTGATGGATTTGGAGCTGAACCCTACCTTCTTACGGTGCAGGTGAACCCCGCTGTCTCAGCTGAAACTCGCCGCACCACGGGGTAATACTGTGAGTGTCTGAGAATAAGTGTCCAGTAAAATGCCTCACAGGACATTTCTCACGGACGTGACGCTAACGTCCCAGCACTGACCTCTGTGTGGAAGGGCGTCCTCCTGTCCCAATGAACTGTCGCATAGGAACATGCCTCTGCTTCCATAAACACAAGCCAGGCTTGTAGTCTAGTCTGGAAGACAAAAGTCTGTTGTTGACGTTAAAGGATGGCTGCCATATTTAACTTTGAACTGTACCATTATCTTCAACCAGAGGAGCGCAATCTAAACATGATGCAGCCGCCGATGATTCGTAAATGAGAGCTTCACTCCTTGTAGACGCAGGACTCCCCTGACCATAATGAGCCTGTGATGCTATACTTAGGCCTGCTGGGCACAAACAGAGCATTAGTTTACTCCACTTGCCCTGACTACAGAAACCAACGTCAAGAGTTCACAAGTTTGTTTTGGAATGTGAGGGGAGAAGCTCTCTGGCTGTTTTCAGTTCGTTCCTCCCACCTGTTGAGGTCTGTTTTTATAAGCTGAATAAAGAGGGAGCGGGGGACGGGGGCATACCGTGGTGGGCAGGGGTCCTATGGAGTCTTGAGACGGGGGGGGAGGGGTGAGCAAACCTAATTCCATTCAGCCCCGGTCCCCCGTGCGTAACGGCCAACAAAGAGAGCTCTGGTGTGTCTCTCTCTCTCTCTCTCTCTCTCTCTCCCTCTTCTCTCCCGCCCTCTCCCCAAACTATTGAATCCCCGCCAGGAGTGAACGCTCCATCTCTCAGCCCCGGGACCATCTTCCTGTCTCCGGGCTGAGCCATGACTTCCCCTCCTCCTCGGGACAGATTTACACCTCGCGCCGCCGAGCCGCTGAGTTATGAGCGGGCCGTGATCGAAGGGCCCTGGACGGGGGCCGATCTATCCAGACCTATGGATCTGAGAGCACTCTGCGAGGTGAGGGGAGGCGGCGGTGAGGCAGCGTGCAGATTATCTCGCCGCCTTCGTCTTTTTTCTTTTCTTTTTTTTTTCCGCTGCCCTCCCCGTCATGCCTCCTTGTCCTTTTGTGAATGCGGTGGAGGGCGGGGGTGAGGGGTGAGGGCTGAGGATGGTGGAGGGTCGAGGTGCTCATGCAGAAAAGGGGATGATATGTGGAGTTTGGCATGCGGAGGAGGAGGTGGTGGCGGTGTCGGTGGACAGGGAGGCGCCCCGAGGAATGCCTGGAAGGTGTCTGTGTCTTGCCCTCCAGCCTGGCTAATCCTTCACGTCAGCCACCCACCGAGTATCCCCCCCACCCTCACCCCCCCCTCACCCCACTCCTGACCCCCCGCCGGGGCCGCAGCCCCGCGTTCCCCAACCCCGAGGTCGCTCACCTTAAGAGGGCGGGAGAAAATAAATACCAAAGGTCGAAGGTCACAGACGGTGTGACTGACAACTTAAAGCCTTTCAACTTAAGGGTTGCGTTAGGTGGGGACCAGAGTGTGTGTGTATGGGAGACCATGTTGTTGTGGATGAGGAGATGGACCCGGGTCGCTGGATGGACCAGGGGCTATGCGGACTAGGGTGTAGGGTTTGGATGGACCAGGGGCTGGCTGGATGGGCCAGTGCTTGGGGGTGGTGGGGGGGGAGTACTGGGGCTGTAGGCTAGACATGGTAGCTTGCAGGAAGGTGCGTACGGCCGTGGTTGTCTCATCAACGGCACTGTCTCGCCCGTGAAAAGGTCAGCCGGCGGCTCCCCCCCCGCCGATGCCTGGAGGAGAGAGGGGGGGGGGGGGGGTCGCGTGCCGCAGTGTGACCTGTTTCCTCTCCACTCCCCACCTCCTCTCCTCTCAGTGGAGAGCGGGGCTTTAAGTGGTTTGACGGATGACACACACAGCTCTCAGATGTGCCAAAAGCTTTACTTTGTAAACCGTGCGAGGAGGGGGGCCCCGGTCCCTGTGAACCGACTGGGCGCGCCGGGGACCCGTGACTCAGCACGGTGGGGGGGGGGGGGGGGGGGGGGATGGAAGAACATTCGGGACATGATCTGACTCACTTATTTGTAAAGCCAGCGTCGTGGTTCAGGGCGTGAGTTGTGTGTGGGGATGTGCGCGCGTGCGTGTGTGTTCTCGTGAGGTAAGCGGCTCGCGGTCACGCGGTCGGGGCGCTGGCGTCTGGGGTGGGGGTGGGTGGGGGGGGGGGGGTGGCGAGACCCCGGGGTTCTACCTGGGGTCTCACGTGGGAGCGGAGCCGCCGGCCGCTGTGTGCAGCGATGCCAGCGGGAAAGGGGGGGGGGGGGGGGGGTCACCGTGGGCTGGATTAGTGACCCCAATAGAAAACGGGGCCCCTTGTCTCTCACTGAAAGGATGTTTGTGTAGGAGCCTAGCGCTGGTGGGAACTGACCGGAGGATAAAAAGGTGCTTTTAAAAGCGTCAAAACAAAGACATTTTCTGCTTGTCCTTTTAGTGCCGTTGAACACCCACCTGCCCTATATAGCTCCCTTTTTACATGCTCCCACTATAGCCAGTGGCTGGTTCAGTTCAGTGGCTGCAGTCGGTCCTCCTATGCTTAACTTTGCATATGTGTCGGATGTTTATGCCCCCGCGCAGCTCCTTGAGCTGATCTATGGAGCCTAGGTATCTAATCTGTCTTGCAAACAGCTGGAGTATCGATCCTCCACCCCGGCCTGGGGTTGTGTGACGTGACCGACACACTGAGGTGTGTGTGTGTGCTGTTTGTTATGTGCAGTGTCCGGCAGAGTGTACACGTTTTAGCTCTGTTGACCAGCAGCAGAGAAGGCTGCTCACTGCTCTTATTTTCCCACAGGGCGTTGTTTTGCTCGCGCACACACACACACACACACACACACACACACACACACACACACACACACACACACACACACACACACACACACAACACACACACACACACACACACACACACACACACACACACACACACACACACACACACGATGCGCGCGGGCACGCACATGCACAGTCTTATCCAAATACTAGCACATGTGCCCGCCCACTGCACCTGGTTTGTTTGCCTATGACCTCATCCCAGGAAGTTAGCGGCATAAAAGTCACCTGAGACGCTGGGCTGTTTTATAATCAGCTGTTCATGTGACTC
>JAXIVH010000013.1:5874855-5925281 GCA_036785325.1 Urophycis tenuis
CGCTGCAATTAACTCTTAGTGGGAGCACAGTTGCAGTAAACCTCTGAATCAAAGTGCTTTCTTAAATCCACAACCTTTTCCTTTTGCAACAGCGGTGCGTTCGGCACTCCGAGAGCAACGAGTCTCGGTGAATCAACATGCACGGAAAGAACACACAGAAGAACCAGAAATATGTCATCAATGTCTCCACATGATGCAGATGTTGTGCTGATGGCAGAGCTGTTATTAATAAGTTTCTTTTGTTTTCCCCTGTTCTGCTGGTCAGCAGACGTCGGTGCAAGCATTCACGTCCAGAGGTGATGTGAGTGCAGAGGGGCGATGTGCTTCAGGTTCTGTTGGGTCGGTTCTCCTGCCCGGTTGTACCCGGCCTGTGAGGTAGCGATCCAACCCCCAGAGTCCTGCCGGGAAAGAATGTAAAATGGCTGCCGTGCTGATTTTGAATCTGGTTTGCATCTTTCTTTACCTACGGGGGGAAATAGGCCTCAGGAACAAAGGCATTTGAGGAACGTGTGTGTGTGTGTGTCTTTGTGTGTGTGTGTGTGTGTGCACGCCCACGTGTGTACAGTACACCTTGTTAAGACATACTACAATTTGCAAGTTCCAACACACATGAGAATGTGAGTGGTCACAGGGGAATCAAAGGCTTGGCTGATGGATTGTGTTGAAATCCAGGTCTCCTCATGTCGCAATGAGCACGCTCCCTTCCTCAGGTGGAGACGTTTGGAGACAATAGCTCTTGGTGCGCTGCTACCATCCAAAGAAAGTATATGTGGTGATATTCTCTCTCGCTCTCTCTCTCTCTCTCTCTCTCTCTCTCTCTCTCTCTCTCTCTCTTGCTCTCTCGCTCTCTCGCTCTCTCATGTCATATGTTATTGCTCCTGTGCATGTTCTGTACTACGTTGACATGCAGAGCGGTTCCCTCCCTCTGTGTTTGGTGTCTCCACGTCTCAACAGCCCCCCCCCACCCGGGTGGGACTGTTTCAGGTGTAAATGATGGGGAGCGAGGGGACAGAGAGGGAGTAGAGAACCCTCTCCCACAATAGCGCGGGAGAGACGGGGCGCAGAAGCAGTCGAGTCTCCACCTGACTCAACTTCCCAGCACGCCCTCCTGTGTTCGCCGTTGGCCGACGAGACCTGGTTGTGGTTTTGCTGACGGGAATCAATGCTTGATCAGATTGATCATTAAAACCAGCCCACAATGTTTCAGTGTCCAGACAGGAAACTCATTGAGCCTCGAGGCTTGATACAAGCGAACGTTTGCAGCACAGACGCTATTGCTATTATTGGTCTTTCTGTGTGCACACACACACACACACACGCACATGCGCACACAGACACAAACACACACACGCACACGCAGACACACTCACACTACTTGCCACACACATGCACACACACACACTACATGCCACACACATGCACACGTACGCACACACACACACACACACAGACACACACAGAGAGACACACACACACACAGACACAGACACACACACACACACACACACACACACACACACACACACACACACACACACACACACACACACACACACACACACACACACACACACACACACACAATACATGCCACACACATGCACACACACACACACACACTCTGCATGCTTGGCACACCACAACGCCCGTGCCCAGACATACACACACCCTGGTGGGTGTTCCCCTCGGCAGCAATCTTTCATAGGTGTTTTGGTGGCGAGGCAGCAGAGCGTTTAATTGGGTTACAGATTGGTGTTTGCGCTGCCGGGTCCACGCGGGACGCCTCAGAGACCCATAACCAAGCTAAGAAAACAGGCCCCTCCCCGGCCCCCTTTGGGGGCCAGCGGGCTGGAGGCCCGCGACATGCTCACCCCAGGACGGGTCCCCCCCCCTCCCCCCCCCCCCCCTGACCTCAGTCTGTCGGGTCTAGAACCCGACGGCCTGGAAGATCAATGGAGGATGACTTAACACAGGGACAGCCCGGCATGGGGCGGCCTCCCCTGGGCTGTGTCTGTTTGCCTTGCTGTCTCACTCTGGGGTGGGATGGGGATGGTGACATCATGTCCTAGGCAGTTTTCCAGCTTTGTTGGTTTGTCTTTACCTGGTGCGTGCGTCACTGCTTGTCACCTGCCCTGTGTGTGTGTGTCCCGTGGTTTGTGCGGTTCTCTCTCTTCTGTTTGCTCCGCACACACTGGGATGCCCTTGATCCCGAAGTGACGTCTCCCGGAGTGCGTGATTCCCTTCTTAACCAGCGCTGTCCTCCTTTTCTCCCCAGAGCGGAGCTGAACCCGACCGCACAGAGCGCATCTGACCTCTGACCCCTGACCCCTGAGCCGTGACCCCCCCTGACTGAGCCCCCGATGGAGCTGAAGGTCTGGGTGGACGGGGTGGTCCGGGTGGTCTGCGGCCTGTCGGAGGAGACCTCCTGCCAGGATGTGGTCATCGCTTTGGCCCAGGCCATTGGTCAGTACCCACGAGTTCACTTCCTTGTTGTACGAGACCGGAGTAGTCCAGAAAGGAGACCGCGATGAAGCAGATCAGTGCTATTTACAGTTTAAGATGCCAAATGACAAAGGGGGACCATGTACCACTTGGTCCTCCTAGTAGACTCCCTAAAACCATGACCCGGGGGTGGGCAGTCCAAACCCATTCAGACAGGGGGTGATCCTGGCCCTTAAGGAATAATCTGGAACTTGTCTGGCTTAATCGAGGGTCTCCCTCGGGTAAGCCAGCTTGGTCTTGGAACCAAATAGAGACAGAAATGAAGTGTCGCTGAATGTTTCCTTGATGTCACCCCTGTGTTTTGTTTTCGTTTGCACGCCCCGTTTTAACAAAGCGACCGATTTGAAGTTGGATCTCCTCGGGGGGCCGTTGCCTCCATTTAGTTTCAGTGGGTTAACAGCCATATCTGCATCGTTGAGACAGCCGGCCCCCGTGGGTCTGTGAGATAAACAACGTCCTGCTGCAGACGTCGTGGAGGTGCGACTCCACAGGGACGGCCTGGCCGAGCTCCGACCCAAACAGCAGGTCACCGGGAGGACAGAGACGCTGCACAACACTCACTGTTGTTGTGTTCTGTCGTCATTTTCTTTTCCCTGACCTACATAAATGAAAGGCTAGATTTTTTTTTTTTTTTTTTTTGGCAGGCGGGTGGGCTGGGGGTGGGGTGGGGGGGGGGGGGGGGGGGGTGGTCAGTCTGAAATGGCGGTGTGTCTTCGCTGCTCTCTCTCTCTCTTTGGGCTTCAGCGATGCCGCTGGCTTCCCTGATCAACACCGCTCCACATTTTTTAGCCCTCCTCCTCCTTCCATGAGCTGCCAAGTCATTAGGGAGGGTTTGTCCTCGTTTCAGAGTGCTCGCCGAAACATTGCATCGTTTGGGACAAAAAACCCACAACAATAGGTATGCATGTTGTCGGAGGTTTATACACAACAACAATTGTCCCGTTCTCAGTTCTCCTGATGCTTGGAGATCGGGAGGAATGAGTCGATGTGATTGACTAATGTCAATGATATTTGGGTCGATGGACACCTGAAACTCTGAAACGCTCTCCGTTCATTAATTGAGTGCATCCCTTGGTCTCAAAGGAGAACCAAACCCCCTGACCCCACCTTTAAACAACGCTTTACATTTGGTTCTCCTTCTGAGACCCTGAGACTCGACCCTATTGGCCAGTCAGAGGTGATGCACCACCGTGTGTCGACACAAAACCAGCCAGTGTCACTAACATCTCTGTGTCCTCCAGGCCAGACGGGCCGCTACGTCCTCATCCAGCGCCTCCGGGACACGGAGAGGCAGCTCCTGGCCACGGACCGGCCCCTGGAGTCCCTGGCCAAGCTGGGCCAGCACGGCAACGAGGTGCAGTTCTTCCTGCGGCGCACCGGCCCCAGCAGCGACGGCCCCGCCTCCCGGCCGGACGCCATCGCCCCCTTCGCCCTGCCCGCGCACCCGGAGCCCGAGCGCTCCAAGCACAACCAGCCCAAGAAGTCCCTCACGTTCAACCTGGGACCCTCCAGCTCCCCGAAGACCAAAGCCCCCCAGAGCCGGAGGTCGCCGCGGGACTCCCCGGAGCAGAGGGCCTCCCCCGCCCTCTCGCCCTCGCCGTCGCCCTCGCCCTCGCCCGTGGCCGTGTCCAAGGACGAGGTCTTCCGGCAGGTGCTCCAGCAGCAGGACAGACTGAGGGCCACGGAGGCCCAGCTGGAGGCCCTGGAGAGGGAGGCCCGGCCGTGGGAGTCCCCCCGCCACTCGCCCTGCCCCTCGCCCGCCATGGACGCCCGCGCCCTGGAGGAGCTGGAGGCCCTGGAGCAGGCGGTGCGGAGGAACCAGGCGGAGCTGGCCCACGAGGAGTTCTGGCAGGAGGAGCTGCGGGCGGAGCTGGAGCGGGAGAAGGGCATGAGGAGGCGGCTGGTGGAGCTCCACGCCAAAATGGACGACTGCGGCCGCCGGCTCCACGGCATCACGGTGCGCTCGGCGCAGCTGGAGCAGGAGATGGAGCGGGAGAGGCGGGAGGGCCAGGCCTGGGCCGACGGGACGCAGCCCGAGGAGTCGATAGCGGGGGTGAAGGCGGAGCTGCAGAGCCAGCAGCGGCAAGGGGTGGAGCTAGAGCAGCAGCTGCTGGAGGGCCAGGCGGTCCTGGGGAAGGCGGACTCTCAGCTTCAGGTAAGCGAGCGGCGAGGAGGGGGGCGGGGTCACCTGGGGTTAACCCTGGGGCTTCTCATCCCACCTAGGAGACTGCCCGGAAGGGGAGGGAGAGGGAGACAGAGAGAGAGAGAAATACGTTTCTGTTCCATGTTTCTCATATTGCTCCCTATATTCATCCTTGTCGTTGTTCTTCGTCTACTCCTCTCCTTCTGTTGATGGACATACCTGCCTCAGGTGAAGTAGAGGTAGACCTGTTGGAGATGGTGCTGCCTAGTCCCACGCCAGGTGCAGGACAGACTGCAGGTCCGTGCAGGGACCCTCAGAGTAGTATGTTGAGCCAAGGCTTTGCTATTGACAGTGCACACCATCCCACACCCACACCAAATCAAACCCTTTTTGGCATATTGAGATAAACACTGCTGATGTTTAGATAATCATCAGAGGATATGCCTTGGAAAAGGTTTATTCATTTTTTTTTTATATTTGCTCATTTCTGAAAGGATCTTTTGAATATTTGAATAAACTATTGTAGAGGGCTCTGCTTTGTAAACAGACGTACATTCACCTTCTCCGGTGCGTCTGCTCTGAAAGGAAATGCTCATGTAAGTCACAATGAGGAATATTAGAACTAATGACCTTTAATTAGACAGACTGAGGCCCTGCCCTCTGTGGTTGTGTTGTACAAGATGACGCTCTGAGGCAGATCTGGTTCAGCAGGTCTGCTCCACAGGTGGTTACTCATGGTGTTAGTAGTGACGTTCAGCATGTCATGCTCATATTTACCTCACAAATACAGCTTTACTTTTTTGCTGAACCCGAGTCTCTGCCGACTAAAACCGGAGGGTTGATACGTGCGTGTGAGCGTTGGTGTGCAGAAGCGGTGTGTTGCGTGTTGTTGTTGTTGTTGTACCGGCTGGATAAAGAGCTAACCCAGTTCACAGGGAACCTCAAGCTTCCCTTTTTAAAGTCCCCACGGAAACGGGGCCCTGTGGTCGCCCCCCCCCCCCCCCCCCCGCAGGTTGCGGCGCCCACGCCCAGATCCTGCCGCTCGGGGGGTCGGCGTCTTATCTTGAGTGTGTTTTATGAGGCCGGCTGTGACGATGATTGTGTCAGGGAGGAAGGCGGAACCCGCGCGCAAGCAAGCACTCAACTCAACCCTGTTTCTGGCGATGCCAGACGCTGAGGGGAGCTGCAAGGGAGCCCAAACCGGGCTCAGCAGCACCCCGGGGGAACAGAGCAGCTCAGGCTGGCTTTTGGGCCCCCCCCCCCTGTGTGTTGCAGTACCTCAGCCTTGTTAGCCCCCCGGCCCTCTCCGTGTCTGCAGGAAACCCTGGCCTGGTTTGCAGGTTCTTAGTGAACGCGGTGGGCTGCTGCCGTGGTACGTGGTACCAGCTGCTGCCGGTGCGATTGTGGTCGTGCCGCGAGCCTCCTCGCTAGTAGTCACTGACGTCGGCGTTCGGATTGTTAAAGGTTTGTGTCCGAGAGCGGTGGTAAAAATTGTTGAAATGTTTCAAAATGTAGTGTTGTTGGGTTGGAGATTCCCATTGACTGGTGAAATGAGACGCGGCTTTGCCTTGCTGTCAATGTGATGCACTAGCGATGCCTACACACACTTCTTCTGTCTGCTCTACACACTCCTGTCTCTGTTCCATTACGTGGTGTTTCATCAGGAGACAGGAAGCAGGGTGGATGTTAGGATCATGGTTATGAATGGAGGTGTGGGAATATTTAGGAGGAAGTTGTTGTGTGCGTGTGGATGGATGGGTGTGTATGTTTGTGTGTGCTTGCGTGTGTACGTGTGTGTGTGTGCGTGTGTGTGTATGTGTGTGTACGTGTGTGTGTGTGTGTGTGTGTGTGTGTGTGTGTGTGTGTGTGTGTGTGGGGGGGGGGGGGGGGGGGGGGTGGGGGGGGGTGGGGGGTGGGGGGTAGGGAAGGGAAGAGGTGAGCCTGGGCGGGTGTATGTGAAGGATGATGATGCTCCAAAAGGTCTTCACAGGCCTCCGCAGTTCCAGGCGGATGAGTGAAACATCTTCTGTTTTCGGTGTCATAAATAACGTTTCTCACTTGAATAGTCAAACACACGCGGGGAGATGGATTCAGCGGCTGGTCTTGAAGCGGTTTAACGTGACTCGTCAGCACGGATTACATTATCAAACCACCAAACACACTTATCGAGAAGAAGCTCTGGGGGGGGGGGGGGGGGGGGGGCTCTCGGGCGGTCTGCATTCAGCTTCTGTCTCGATGGGATTCGGTTCACACTTCTCTTTGTTTCTGTCGAGAAAGGCGTGATTTCAAAAAGACACGTTAAAGCTTCTCTGCAGTCACTCGACAGACTCGAGCGAGGTAACTTGACAGCGGTCCAACGCCGGCGTCACTCAGAGCTTGTTTGGCGTCTCTGCAACGTGTCGCACCGCGCCGCGGAGAATCCTCCGGGTTACGGCCTCTCAGACGCGGTGACGACAGACACACTGCCGCGGAGGAGCGGGAACCACCCATGTAGCTGGCGCCCGCGCAGCTAACACGCCACCCCTGTCACGGCCGTGTCGTTCCCCGTCTCCAGCTCATTACGGCGATATACAGTACACATAAAACAGGGTTTATTGTTCGCCGTGGCTGCCGGGTGAGCCCGGGGGGGTGGGGGGGGTGGGGGGGGGGGGGATGAGGGTGTCTCCCTGGCACGCTGTCTGCCGACTGGGCCGGCGTGTCGAGGCACGTCTCTCCGGAGACGATCTCTGGTTTCCTGTCGTTATGGCAGCGCGGCCTCCGCAGACAGAGACAGACAGACAGACAGACTGACTGACGGGCAGACAGACACACACGGGCTGACGTGATGACGGCCAACGATATGGATCGGCACTACTTATGGCTAATCGGCCCATTGCATTTTTTTTTTATTAATTGAGTTTTGATTGCGTCTTCGTCGCGTGTAATCATCATTATGTCATTACGGAGCCGTCCCCGCCTTCCCGAGTGTTGTGGGCTCTGCCTCCCCCTAGTGGTGAAAACCAAATGTACAACAAATATGGACGGGAAGCGTGACACGGTAGCTGATAGCAGTGATATTTCCTGTGGTCTTAGAACGCCTATTTTTGTTCTGGTATAAGACATACAAGACATAAATGCCTTCATGTCCAACCCTCCTTACCACCTTGTCCCTCTTTCTGAATCTAATGTGAACGCGTGAACCTAATTGTATTTCATTGTATTGCATATATATGATTTATAGACATTATTTATTATGACAGATTTTTGCCATTGTAAATTGTTGAAAAACTCTCTCTATGTATACATTTAACATTATATATCTATATATATAGATATATAATACAAATATAATGTATTATTTTTACCATTAGAATTATTATGATGAAAGAGTATATGTAATGAACAACCTTGCAGCATTACGCAGTTTTCATTTTGACTGGATTTAGATCAGAATCAACTAATCTCTGCCCCCCCCCCCCCCCCCCCCCCCTCTGTCCTCCTCCTCCTCCCCCTCCACTCCCTTCTCCTCCCCAGGCCAAGCAGGAGGAGCTGGAGGAGCTGAACAAGGAGCTGCGGCAGTGTAACCTGCAGCAGTTCATCCAGCAGACGGGCGTGCCCACCGCCCTGGAGCTGGCCCACCTCCTCACAGAGGAGTACCGCAACGGAGGTGAACACAGCCTGCAGCCTCACGGCCCGCCTGGGACCCAGCGGTCCTACTGTGTTACAGCAGAACCCCCCCTGACCCAGTGGTCCTACTGTGTTACAGCAGAACCCCTGACCCAGCGGTCCTACTGTGTTACAGCAGAACCCCCCCTGACCGAGCGGTCCTACTGTGTTACAGCAGAACCCCTGACCCAGCGGTCCTACTGTGTTACAGCAGAACCCCTGACCCAGCGGTCCCATTGTGTTACAGCAGAACCTCTGACCCAGCGGTCCCACTGTGTTACAGCAGAACCCCTGACCCAGCGGTCCCATTGTGTTACAGCAGAACCTCTGACCCAGCGGTCCTACTGTGTTACAGCAGAACCCCCCCTGACCCAGCGGTCCTACTGTGTTACAGCAGAACCCCTGACCCAGCGGTCCCATTGTGTTACAGCAGAACCTCTGACCCAGCGGTCCTACTGTGTTACAGCAGAACCCCTGACCCAGCGGTCCTACTGTGTTACAGCAGAACCCCCCCTGACCGAGCGGTCCTACTGTGTTACAGCAGAACCCCTGACCCAGCGGTCCTACTGTGTTACAGCAGAACCCCTGACCCAGCGGTCCCATTGTGTTACAGCAGAACCTCTGACCCAGCGGTCCCACTGTGTTACAGCAGAACCCCTGACCCAGCGGTCCCACTGTGTTACAGCAGAACCTCTGCGCAGCGGTCCTACTGTGTTACAGCAGAACCCCTGACCCAGCGGTCCTACTGTGTTACAGCAGAACCCCCCCTGACCCAGCGGTCCCACTGTGTTACAGCAGAACCCCTGACCCAGCGGTCCTACTGTGTTACAGCAGAACCCCTGACCCAGCGGTCCTACAGCAGAACCTCTGACCCAGCGGTCCTACAGCAGAACCTCTGACCCAGCGGTCCCACTGTGTTACAGCAGAACCTCTGACCCAGCGGTCCTACTGTGTTACAGCAGAACCTCCGACCCAGCGGTTCTACTGTGTTACAGCAGAACACCTGACCCAGCGGTCCTACTGTGTTACAGCAGAACCCCTGACCCAGCGGTCCCATTGTGTTACAGCAGAACCTCCGACCCAGTGGTCCTACTGTATTACAGCAGAACCCACCCAGCGGTCCTACTGTGTTACAGCAGAACCTCTGACCCAGCGGTCCCACTGTATTACAGCAGAACCCCCCCTGACCCAGCGGTCCCCTCTGTGTTACAGCAGAACCCCTGACCCAGCGGTCCTACTGTGTTACAGCAGAACCTCTGACCCAGCGGTCCCACTGTATTACAGCAGAACCCCCCCTGACCCAGCGGTCCCCTCTGTGTTACAGCAGAACCCCTGACCCAGCGGTCCTACTGTGTTACAGCAGAACCCCTGACCCAGCGGTCCTACTGTGTTACAGCAGAACCTCTGACCCAGCGGTCCCACTGTGTTACAGCAGAACCTCCGACCCAGCGGTCCTACTGTGTTACAGCAGAACCCCTGACCCAGCGGTCTTACTGTGTTACAGCAGAACCCCCGACCCAGCGGTCCTGCTGTGTTACAGCAGAACCCCTGACCCAGCGGTCTTACTGTGTTACAGCAGAACCTCTGACCCAGCGGTCCCACTGTGTTACAGCAGAACCCCCCCCGACCCAGCGGTCCTGCTGTGTTACAGCAGAACCCCTGACCCAGCGGTCTTACTGTGTTACAGCAGAACCCCTGACCCAGTGGTCCCACTGTGTTACAGCAGAACCCCTGACCCAGCGGTCCTACTGTGTTACAGCAGAACCCCTGACCCAGCAGTCTGAGTGTGTTACAACGGAACCTCTGTGGGGGGGGGGGGGGGGGTGCACTGAGTTTCCTGTTGTTTCCTGTTGTGATACCGATACATTCTACCAAAGAAAACTCATTTGCACAAGTGCATGAAGCTTCAGCTAGGAGGATTCTGATGTGTAGTGATACATTCTACACTACGTTGATTTGAAATGTTAACACTTTTTTTTTTTACACATTTCTACTGCTGGCTGAGGATATGTTCAGCAATTACGTGCTTATAAATTCCCACCAGCAACAGTGTTGCTTGAAACAAAAAAGGGGAAGGGAAGTGAATCCCTGTTCACCCGGCTCTGACCTCTAGTGCTGTCAGACTTCAGATGTGAGTCCAGGTGAGTCTGATTGGTGAGGCGACAGCACACTCAACAGCCAATCAACCGTCTCCTTTTTTCCCTCTCCAGGCCAAGGCCCGGTTCCCAGCTCGGAGTCTCCACCACGGCCCACCGCCAAACAGTTCCTGGGTCATCCACGAAACCTGCAGAACCCTCTGGTGTCCAGTCTCAACCCCGAGGGTGTGTATGTGTGAGACCCCGCCCCCGCCCCCCCCCCCCCCACTCTCCTCCTCCCAGCTTGGCCGGGGGGTGTGGTGGGGGGGGGCTGCTTGCGCACTGTGTGCAGACTCTGGGGTCTGGTGTCGGGTTCCGGGGACTGGTGTGGACTGCATGGTGGCCTCCTGTGTCTTAACTTCCCTGACTGCTGACCTCATTTCCTGTCCGTTGATTGGATTGGCCTTGTTTGTGTTTATTTTTTATTTTTAATCTTTGCCTTTTTTTTTTCTCTAACCTGTGGGGCTGATGACCTGTATCTGGTTTCTTGGGCAACATTTGACACACACACACACACACACACACACACACACCAGTGCTTATCCTCCAAGTAGGACAAACACTGGTGAGTAAAAAGCCCCTGGCTCACGATTGGCTTGTTTGAATTTGAGGTGGATGATGATTGAAATGTCTTCACATCATCTGGTCCTGATGCCCTTGTTGTGTTTCCGCATCAATACGTTCCTCCCAGAACCGGAGTGGGTCTTAACTAAAACACGGACACTTCATTTCTACTATCCCCCGCATTTAAAGCAGAGCTTACATACCTTCATGCATCTAATGCAGTGGCTGCTCATCACTGTATGAACCCACTGTTACACAGAGCAAAAGTTAGCACTGGACAGAGGCTGTTACACAGAGAAATAGTTAGCACTGGAGAGAGACTGTGACACAGAGTAATAGTTAGCACTGGAGAGATACTGTTACACAGAGTAATAGCACTGGAGAGAGACTAACACAGAGTAAAAGCACTGGAGAGATACTGTTACACAGAGTAATAGCACTGGAGAGAGACTGTAACAGAGTAAAAGCACTGGAGAGATACTGTAATACAGAGTAATAGTTAGTACTGGAGAGATACTGTTACACAGAGTAATAGTATAGTACTGGAGAGAGACCATAACAGAGTAATAGTTAGCACAGGAGAGAGACTGAAACACAGAGTACTAGTCAGCACTGGATGGAGACTAACACATATTAATGGTTAACACTGGAGAGAGACTGTAAAACAGCAATAGGACATGACACTGACATTTTGATACTGTGACGCAAAGAGGAACAGGACCAGTTGGGTTTCAGTGTACCTTTTTGAAGTACGGCTGTTTGTAGTTTATTTGTATTATCCTGTGTCTCTGTTGCCATGCCAAAGAGCAACACCAGGCCAGTGGTTCCGGTGGGCTTTTCAAATGGAATGACGTGGTTCCTTTGGGACACCGTGGCCCCTCTCAGAACACCGTGATAGGTTCTGTCCCAGCAGAACCTGCTCCCCTCTCTGGCCCTTGTGGCGGTGACTGCTCTATCTCTGCCTCTTTCTGCATCGGGGTCCGCTGGTCGGTGTTCTGAACTGGGCCGCGGTCGGGGCTCGTCTTTCACCTGGCTGTGAGCTTTCTGTTTCCCTGGCGGTTGCTGTGGCAATACTTTGATGTATTGATTTATATTACACTGGACAATGGTATCATTTGTTGTCATTGAAACGCAAACTCATATTTGACTGAAAAACGCCACATGATAAAAGTGTCAAATGTCATACACACACTGACCACTGACCCTCCACCCCCCCCCCCCCCCCGAACACACACTATGTAAAGCACATTGTGTACCTTGAAAAGCGCTATATAAATGCAATCAATTATTATTAGTAGTAGATAATATGAGGTATGGCATAATCTTTATATATATAAAGATATATAATTTTTTTTTCTTGTCTGATATATATATTTTCATATATATGAAGAGCACAACATGCATTTCAATGACATTGACGTAGGCTTCAATATCAAATTGGTGTATTCTCTCTGATATGGATGCTGTGTATTGACCTCTATCTCTGTGGTCCAGTCACACTGAGCCTTTGACCTGTCAGCAGCTTTTACATTGAGATTCAAACCTAATTCACTAATCGTTGAATTCTAATGATGAACAGATGTGGCCGTGCATATTGTAAGTGTGCACCCGCATCATTTCTAGAGTTTATCTTCCATCCTGTACCCTTCTATTGTTTCATGCTCTATACTACTGACAGGGCAGAGTGTGCGTGTGCATGGGTTGGCTTTTGTTTCTTTTCTGTTGGAAGATTTCCCGATCATTGCAGCCGTTTATAATTGTTATTAATGTCCTCACTCTCTCTCTCACACACACACACACAGATCAATTTACATCCATCACATTGTAGACACTGTACTGGACATAAACCTCAACAGTTTAACTCTAGTCCTGTGTCAGTGTCATGGGGCAACCATCTCACCATCTTTCGAAGCGAGGTCAGACCAGCTCTTTCGTGCTGTGTCGTCACCACACCCAAATTGTTAAACCTGTCAAGCGGTCGCCATCACCACCACTACCACCTCCTCCATCACCACCACCTCCACCATCTTCATCATGTCCACTTATCTGTGTGTGTTGCAGTCCTGGTATCCAGGGAGCAGTCATGGAGATAAGACATGGACCCCAAGATGGCCACGTTCACTGCTCCATCGTCTCATTTAACCCCTTTACCGTCTTCCTGTTGTTACCTTGTGTTACCTTTACTACCCTCATATAGATACTGTATATTATATATATATATACAAACAAATATATATATACATGATACAAATATATTTACAGTTATTTGCTACAGTGCACACTGAAAAATACATGTATGAAATGTAAAATAATTTAGGAAAACTTTTACCTACAGCAATTATTACTCTATCCGTGTATTTAAGTATAATAATAAAACAACTGTGCATTGTGTACCGGAATAAGTGTGTGCGTTGTTTTTTCTTTCTTCTGATTATTGTTCTGTGGTCCTGACTGCAGGGGGCGTAGACTGACAGGGCCTCAGGAGTCTCCTTGAGTGAATTATTAAAGTCTTGACATGAAATAATCATAACATCATAGAGGGATGTATCCGCTATAGACGAACCCATAATGTTGTCAGGAAAATGTCCTAAAGTACATCAATGTACATCTCAAAGTCCAGTCTCATTCTTGAATGTAGGGGTGTGGTCTCACAGGATGTATGACGCTGCCTTGTGGCTAGTCAGTGTATTTGTTTGACAGTGATGAAATGTCATGTCATGACAGACTTTCATAGGTGGATGTTTTATTTGGACATGATAATTGGCAGCTCATTTCTGATCTTTGGGTTGGCAGCGCTACACAGGAGCAGATCCATTGCACAGCAACACATGAGATACAGAGCCTACAATCATACACTAGTAATGAGCATAATGAGCCTTAGGATTTACTTTTTTTACTTTTTTTTTTACTGATGCACTGCAGTCAGTGAGGCTTCCCAGTTTGTTTTAAGTAAGTAGTAGTATGTTGGATTCAGTGTACAAAATTACAGCTTAACTGTAAAGGGTGCAGTGTGTAGAAATTTGTCATGTTTCTATCGTAGCCCAGAATGGACAGTCTGGAGACGACCCATTTAAAATTAACATAATCATAATAATCATAATCTTACTTGAAAGCTATCTATAGTTTGCAGGCTAAATAACTAATATATTTATAAGTCAAGGAACCTCATCCCTTGACACTTGTGCTACCCGATGCTGGTGTCGTCAATGACGTCATTTTGGAACACAAAACAGGTCACCGTCAGTTGGTTGCAATCTGCAGCCTCACTGCTAGATGCCACTAAATCCTACACGCCGCACCCTTAGAAGTCATACTTCAGCTAAAGGTGCTGTTTGTTACGAGTCAATAGTAAAGACAGAGCAGAAAAGAGTGACATTTGGAGACCAAACAACCAGATGAATGTCCCTTCCCTACGTTTCTCCGCCATTGAGGACGGTCGCGTTCACGCGCTTCCATCTTGACAGGCAGAATGGAATCCCCAGAGGCAATCCAGGAAGAAATGCCCATGTCTGAAATATATATGGGCTCATAAAGATGCCGACGCAACTCAAAACAAATGTTCTCAGAGAGCACTTCACACACTTAGAGCTGACGGATGGCAGTAAAATCCTACCTATAGCACCTTTAAGTTATTAAAATAGAAATATGTGTGTGTGTGTGTGTGTGTGGGGGGGGGGGGGGGGGGTGAGCATTGTTGCACAAAAAACATTAAGCCCCAGAAGATATCCTTGCCGAAAGCTGATAGCTTTCTTATGGATTGCATCGGTCTCCTGGAATAGGATAAATAAACAGTGGCTGCTTTTGAACACAATTACACAGCTCTGAACTTCCTCTACACAATGTTCCCTCATCACCCCCGGCCTGTTTGGGTAAACAAACAGAGCGGCTGACAGACATGTACTATCGCTGTCTCTCTCTCTCTCTCTCTCTCTCTCTCTCTCTCACACACGTACACACACTGGCTCACACTCTGAACCGACTTCCTCAACTCCATGGCCATTTTATTATTTTATGCGACCCACCGCTAAATAAAAAAATATACCACGTAATCATTATTCTGTAGTGTAGACAGACAGATTTAGTTTAATTTGCAGATTAATTGTGTACAATTGGATTATGCAGATCAGAGTCAGACATGTGTAGCTTGGCATGGGATCTCGATAAGCCACAAATCTCTCACAGCCTAGACAGCCTAACAGCCTACTGTGTGACTTTCCTGATGCCTACGCCATAACATGGAGTCTGCTCTACCAATAGGACTTCCCATATCTGGTCATGTGACAGTATGCTCGTATAAAAGACAAATCACCTGAAGAATCAAGTTAGCCATTCTATAATTTCCACGGAATATGGTTGGCGTGTATCCAGTCGATTAATTATTGATGGATCAATGGCAAAAACAGGCTTACACTTGTTCCCACAACATCCACACACAATCAATCCATTCACTGTGGACAGCCATTTGGCAAGATATATCCAACATACCGGTTATGGTACCATGCAATGGAAGATCAACCAAAACAAGTGTCTTACCTTCTGAAAAACCACATGAGGAGCAGAGGAGTTGCCGTAGCCATGCCAAGTGTTTAATTAATGCTTACTAACATTCATATTCACACTGTGACATCATTTAGGGTGTGTGTGTGTGTGTGCGCGTGCGTGTGTGTGCTATCAGTGTACTCTGTGTGTCCGTGGCTACTGAGGGTGGAGTGTTGCAACAATAGCATGTCAACAATGGTGATGGATGAACACAGTATAAGTCACTTTTATAAAAGATTTAAGATTTACACCCGAGACAATAAAACTCAAAAAGCAACACAAACATTAGTTACAATTTCAGAACACACTTAACTTTGACAAAAAAATTACTTACGATAACAAATAGGTTGATTACACCGCATGAAGGCCACTGAAAACCACACTAACTGACCTGACCTGAAGTGTTGACAGTAGAGGGCATAATAAGATGACCAGGGCAACACAAGGTCCCAACATAGCTCTATATATAAGACAGACCCCCTCATAGTTGTCCATGTGGTGACGCTGCCTCCATGCAGAATAGGTCTACATACCAGAGAAGCATGCGGCGTACAGTTGGCCTACTAAGGACTGTCACTGACTGGGCGCAGATCATCCTCCTCCGGGCTGTGGAGTCTCTCCCACGTCACCAGGGTGGCATCCCAAAGACAAGTTAGCCGCTGTCACACGCACAGTGGGGTCGCAACGGGCGCAATGTGCGTTAGTCAGTGGCTCACCTGCCTTCAGATATCTACTGCTCTGAATCGACATGAAACGACACCTGCAGATTAAAAAAAACACACACATAATTATCCTGTCCTGGAGGTCCTTTGAGAAAATGAATGGCTGGAGATGTACTGAAATGCAGCGCTTTGGTGAAGTCACAAAATCATGTCTTTAGGTTATCCAGAGTCGTTCAAAATTGCAGATGCATTCAGCTAAAAATGTGTATTAAGCTAAACTTTAAAAGTTTTGGACTAAAAAATCAATAGATGCAAATAAATGCAAACCATTATTTACATTGGCTATACATTATTGCACAACCTCCATGGTCCACAGCAATATGGATGAGAATTAGGAATACTTACCAGCTCCAAGTTATCTTTAAGAGGGCAGCAAAAGAAAGGGTGGCGAGGATTCGTCTTGGATAAATCTAAAGGCTGACATTCTTTAATCTCCAACGAAGAAAATTAAAGAGCATCTTTAAAGTTAGATGTTAACACAGACTGGGCACCACACAGAAGTTGAGCCCAGTGTCACCAGAGCCCCCCTACCCAACCCACCGCCTGCCTCTGCACCCTGGCCTGCTTTAGCAGCTGTGACGGATACTGACAGCACCTCTGGCCAGTCAAGTGTCGACTCGAGCTGCGGCTTCCCGCCCATGAAAGGCAACTGTCGAATGAAAACGGGCCAAAGAGGCGGGCCCAACGCAGCAACGTGCTTGGTGTTTCCGAGTCCTAGTTGGGGTGCGGCGCGTTCGGTTTTGCACGTCTTCCATTAGGAATAAACCATTTTACATGTTACACTCCCCTCTGTACGCCGTTTATTTCCGCGCACGCAACACAATGCACGTTTCACTCGAATGCATTCCGTGACTGCTCAACTCAATATCTTTGGACAGAACTCGATGCGGGCTTGTATTTCCCGTTTGCCAGCAGACGGTCGACCCCCGCAGCAGAGAGTGGTAGGACCGGGCTGTGCTCGTGTCCAGTGTTGCCATGAGCGGAGTGTGGCTGCGCACGTAGCGAGGAGGCAGCGTGACGGCCCCGCTAGGGGGCGCAGGGTGGTCCTGGAGGGCGGCCCTAGGTGGTGGTCCCTGGGTGGTGGTCCCGGGTGGTGGTCCCGGAGGATGGTCCTGGGTGGGGGTCCCGGAGGATAGTTCCGTTTGGTGGTCCTGGGTGGTGATGGGGGCCAACAATTATGGTTATGGTTATTGCGGTTATTGTTTAGTATTTTTGTGTTTATTATTATTATTTAGTATTTTGAAGTGAAAGCTGCAATATAGTATCGTTTTGAAAATGATTAAAAAGGGATTTCATTATTTCATATCCAAAAAGTCTTATGTCCATGACTTGAATTTGATTAAGAATTGTATTACAATAACCAAAACAACAGTGTACAAAATAACGAATCACCTAGTCCTGAACAGTTTGCCTCGGGCCTATAAATTAATCCTAGTGTGTAAAATCGCACAGTTTTGTATTAGGTTTAATGTGGAATAAACCCTAATAAAGCCTGCCTCCCTCCCGTAAACAGGCTGAACAAGCCTGGCCGGTTATGCAACGCGCCAGCCTCCACCACTACGGGGCGACAGAGACCGCTCTGTAGATCACGGTAGGGGAGGTCAGAGGGGTAAAGGTGAACTTTGGTTAACCCTTAAATAGTACTTGTCAACCTTGCTAAGTACAGCTCAACGTAGACATACATTTGTTTAACACAAACAAACTGAAATAACTGATTGCAATTGTATTATGTTGCACGTTTTTGACTCTGCTTTTGATTCTGCTGAAACACACAATAACATGTCAATATGCGCTGAAACCATTGCTGAAACACACACAGTAGCCTGTTCGTCTGTGCTGAAACACACACATCAACATGTGTCGCTGTGCTTTGAGTCGGTTCAGCCATCATGTTACGTTCAGGGTCCATGGGATATACCGGTGTTACCCAATTCTAACCCGTAATTCCGTTCACATAATGACATGTATTATAATAACAATAAACTGATAATCACAACTAGAGGTTTGCTTTATTTTTGACAGGCCCAATGTATCCGACTCGACAAAAAGAAGAAGTGACTGAAGACTACACAAAATACATCTGACATTGACATCTTATATACATAAATAAACAGTCTAATTCTAATAGTCGAATGTAAGCCTTGTTCAAATGAATCAGTTGGTATGCATACCATGTGTTGCATACAACGGTATATGTAGAACAACACAATCAAGTTGCCAAAACGGGATCTTTTCCATGAGTTTCCTTCCATCCTACATGACATGAACGCCGCAGCACCGTACACATCCAGCCGCTGTTGTCACTCAACTCATGTCCCTCACAACTCAACAGGGTAGGTGTGAAACTCACATTATATGTTCTGAATGAACGTCCCCAGCCATATAATAGTCTAAATGTAGATATGTACTCGATTTACACTACTTGTCGACTGTCTTTAGTCATAAAGAACCAGCTAGGCTGGACATGATGCTAACTACACATAGCAGCACTCAGGCTAGCTAGCCTGCTAGTGTTAAAGTCTGTGTAGCAGGACTCGTGGGGGGCTGTGGACGGTGGTCTCTCGCCTTGGCGATGTCTTTCGATCGCCCTTGTTTCTGAGTGTGAAGTCCTCTGTTTGGTGCGACGACTGTCACCTTTTATTGACAACCGTTGCTAACCCCGAGCCCCGTACACACTGCAGGGGCAGCGCTAGCCTGGAGCATCTCCCTGCTCCTTCTCACCTGCAGCAACTGTGGGCGCAGCAGGGGTTTGCCTGCTGTGATGAGTTCTGATTTCTTAATGCATGCATGCACAAAGATAGGGCACTGTGTGTGTGTGTGTGTGTGTGTGTGTGTGTGTGTGTGTGTGTGTGTGTGTGTGCCCTACCTGTGTAAAACATAGCGGATGATTGTAGGACCAACACCTTTTGTGTTTGTTGTGCTTGTTAGAAAGGGAATGTTCCACCAAATGCATAATCTGGTCGTCTGTTTCGGCCAATTCAATCTTAGCGTCAATGTTACTCTGCAAGTGTCTATCTTGATAACTTATGTTCAGTGTTTTTCTCCTTCCTCAAAGAATAAAAGTAATATCTGTCTTAAAGACGAAGAAATATCCAATAGACCCCAGTCTTTTAATCAGTAAGTCCCACAAACCATCATCACATACAGATACAGCTGTGCATGGACAATACGTATGTGCTATTTAGGAGTTCTCATGCCTGTTGTACCTGTTTGTGTATCATTACGTCAGAGATTAATCTTCTGATGGTCAAAGATGGAGGAGGATGACAGCCAGGATGAGCTGATCAACAAAAACCAGGCTCACAGCAAGAGGAAGAGGGCCACTGTGTGGGACATCTCTGGTAGGAGTTTTTTTTATATTTCTGATTGTCATCCTCCAGGAAAGCATTTGGTTTTAAATGAATCCTAATGAGAAAAAAACATGTTTCTCATTCCTCCTTCTCAGACGACTCTGACGATGTTGAAGACCAGTCTGGGGAGGAAGAGGAGGACTCTGAGAGTGGAGAAGGGGATGACCTCCTTGATGGGGCAGATGAAGATGAGGAAGAGGAGTCAGGCAGTGATGGTGAGAATGTGGATTTTGGTTTGGTTTGAAAGCAACTCTGCTCAGTGCTCAGGTATGCTCACCTGGGCTGCTTTTAGTGTTGTCTACATGTTGACAAACGCATTACGCCTGCTCTCTTATCTTACACTGTTGACATTTTTTTTTCAACTTCTGGATATTCCTGTTTGCTATTAATAGTTTGATGAACACAGCAAATGGCTGTGCGTTCTAAACATGTTTCCAAAAGCATGTAATAATGGTGCTGTGCATGTGATCTTTAGAAACGCTGTGACATTTACATTTAGGGCATTTAAGCAGACGACAGTCCAAAGCATCTTAAAATAAGTACATTTGTCAGAGGAAGGTGAACATTTGCATTGCTGTTAATACAGAAAGCAAGTCACCAGAACAAGCATTCCAATTGCTAGGATAACCATTGCTAGTATACAACATCATTGGCTAAGTGACAAGTTACAAAGAGCAAATATAAAATGCCAAGACGTACAACATACAAGAGCATGAGGGGAGGAGCATGAGAGGATGGATGTTGTGCATCTGGCAAACTCTGAACAAGTGGGTCTTGAGACTCTTCTGGAAGATGGGGAGTGATTCCGCAGTCCTGACATTGGCAGGGAGCTCGTTCCACCATTGTGGTGCCAAAACGGAGAAGAGTTGTGATGTCACTGTCCGTGACGCAGAATTTATATGACGTTGGCATTTGGAATTGACTCGATTGTTTTTTCATTTTAATTTCTGAAACGGTTCAATTTGTTGACACAAATGTTTCATTTGAATGACGCTTCATGAAGCAGAAGTCACATAAGTGCCGAGTGAACAACGCCTGTGGCTTTCCGATTCCACAGAAATACATGGATAATGTCTGTTAGCTTGATGCACCCATGGCCACCGTCTGGGCTATGGTCATGTAACACTGCACTGCCCTCCCCCTCCAGATGACGAAGAGGAGGAGGAAGAGGAGGAGGACAGCAAGCCCACGGACGGTGCGGTGGCCGGCACCTCTGCCGACCCGGGCGGGCTGAGTTCTGACGAGGACGCCGAGAAGTGTCCCATCTGTCTGAACTCATTCGGCAGCCAGCCGGTGGCCACGCCTGAGAGCTGCCAGCATTACTTCTGCCTCGACTGCATCCTGCTGTGGTCCAAGGTGGGCGGAGCCTCTGATATGTGGGCGGACCCTCCAATCTATGGGCGGAGCCTTTGCTCTGTGGGCGGAGCTCAGTCAGGCGCAACTTTTTATTTTGAAGTTCTGTGAACCAGTTCCGTTAAATGTTTTCCCAGTGATTTGATCTGTACTTTCCCTCACAAATTGTGACTCATGCACTGAACTCTTTTAATGAATTGTCCCCTTTTTCAATGTTTAGAACGCAAACTCCTGTCCTGTAGACCGCCTTGTGTTCAGTAGCATCTACCTGCGGAAATGTTACGGAGGAAAAGTTCAGAAGATGGTGAGTTTGTTTTTTAACTTCTTTGCCATATTTCATGAACCCTGTGTCTTAACACCTGATGACAACAACTTCCACTGCAGTGCACCATGTAATGGTTTAACAGATCAGGCCATAATATTATTATATTATGCTGTTCTGCAGTCTGCCATTGTGGCGTCCCAGTACAATCCCTGAAAAGAATGAACATCCGTAAAAAAATGTGACTCGTAAAACAGTGATGTTAGGTTGGTTATCTTAGCAGGCGGTACAGCTCAACGTCCACTGCTGTAGTGGTGTGAGCAAAGCACCATGTGTCCAGAACAACCCGGAAAGTGTGTGTTTGCTGTGGGCTCTTGGTTCAGATCATGGTGGAGAAGCCAGTGAAGGAGGGCCAGGAGGAGGTGGTGAACCTGGAGCTGGAGCAGGTCACCTGTGAGGTGTGTGGGGGGAGTGACCGCGAGGACCGCCTGCTGCTCTGTGACGGCTGTGATTCTGGGTGAGTTGGGGTGTAATTCACCAGATGGGTAATTTGGTAACACACCAGGTGTTACAAAACAGATACAATCTATTAAATAAGATACACATTATACAACATTTCACTTCACTACATGTTCCGAGTAGTACCAAATGCAGCTTCAGATTCAAGACTCAAATCCTTTATTGTCAAATGTGCGGCATCACTTATAGTCATAGCGTGCAATGAAATGTATTGGACAACCAGTAGCAGCAGAACGTTCAGTGTAGATACTACCTGTGTCTCCATCCACCCGAGCTCTTGGTTGTCCTGTGTTTGTTGCCGTAGCTACCACATGGAGTGTCTGACCCCCCCGCTGGATGCCGTGCCGGTGGAGGAATGGTTTTGCCCAGAGTGTGAAGCCAACAACCACGGCTCCAGTAAGCCCACTCCTGATGTGAACCAATCAGCAGTCAGCCTCTGCCGGACACTTGCTGCAAGGCGTTATGGTGGCGTTTGTCTGAACTGCGGGCGAGTGCAGTATGACTGAAGCGCGGTCTCCGTCCACGTATCCTGTTTGTCTGTTTATTTGTATTTATTCAAAGCGAGGTTTGTCTGAGCCCGAGCTTAATCGACATTTCTCAAAGAACTGCTGGACAAAGTGAAGAGTAGTAGTAGTAGTAGTAATAGTAGGAATTGTTTTTTAATTTATATTATGTAATATTATATTATGTAATTTTGTGAATGTAGTTTTCTGTTAGTGGCAGGGATTCATAAAATGCATGCAGTTTGTTTGGTAAAGGAGAGCCAAACATCGTCCTTAGAAAATGCCTCGGGGTTCTGGTTTTGGAGCAGGGCTGCCTGCTGCCGGTCTGCGAGCCTTCAGCTCTGTTTCAGTAGGCGGTGGGCCGCTGTGTCTCAACGCGTAATCAGCCAGTCAGAGGACATGCACGCAATAGCGTAGGTTTTAGCTAGAGAGGGAGTCCGGTGGGTTTGTTCTTTAAACATGTGGTATCCTTTTTCCAGTCCCCTTTTTTTTTTTTAAACCAACAAATTGAAGTCATGGACCAGTAATGGGTTCACGACCAAAAGGCTTGGTTGGGAGCCTGGGGCCGCACCCCCTGCAGTGTCTGTGGAGGATATTCACCCACCCCGGGGGGTTGTGACGGTTTCAGGGGTCCCCGACGAAGAGCTGAGCGACACGGAGAGTCTCCCGGCCCGCGCCCGGCCCTCCTCGGCCCGCCGCCCGCGGCCCTCCGCGGCGGCCGGGCCCACCCGGGCCATCGCCCGCACCCAGCAGAGCGAGAGGGTCCGGGCCCACGTCAACCGCCACCGCATCACCCAGGCACGCAGCGCGCAGGTTTGGCATGAGGAGTGTTGCTTCTCAGTCTTGGCTTCTCTCTCTCTCTCTCTCTCTCTCTCTCTCTCTCTCTCTCTCTCTCTCTCTCTCTCTCTCTCTCTCCCCCTGCTCCTTAACCAAGCGGCGTGGCGTGGTGTGCCTGCACTGACACGAGCCTTGTGAGACAGTTATAGTTATGGCTATGGTTATGGTTAGTGGTAGGGTTATGGTTAGGGTTTCCAATAAAAATGTAAAATGCTATGACCACTCAGCACTGGTGTGAGGGAGTTTGAGTTCATGACGACGAATGAAAGTGCAGCGTATGGACTGAACAAAAAGACTTTTTTAAGGCAAATAGACTCAATAACGACAGAAATTAGAATAGAATAGAACAACTTTATTTATCCTCAAGGGGAAATGAGGTAAATTGCTGTACATTCGTTTGTAAGCGCATATTGTTCTGTAACTGTAGGCGTGTAAAGTATAAATATGAGTGAATCAATTATGAATGAATACATTTTGATCACATAATATCCATAAAAGAATTATATTGGTTACTGTGGTTCTATTGGTCTTATAATTAGCAATGTTCTGAGTGGGATTTGCTTGCTTGATAGATTGTTGTGGCGAAGTGATTGGCTGTTGTTTGGATCCGACATTGGTCAATCTGAAACCTTTGTTTGTTGCATTTTTTGCTTGGTTTTACCTAACCCATGTGTGTCAGAGGAGTTGAGGTCTGTGTTGCATGATGGGAACTGTAGTCCTATGGACTGTGTTGTGACTGTGAATGTAACGGGTGTGTGTATCGGCGCAGTTGGCTCCTACGTACATGATGCAGTCCACCTGGCTGGACGACACCATCAACGCGGTGGTGGCGGGCCTCAACACGGCCGTCTACATACGGGACCTCACCCGGCGCCCGGCCACGGGTCGGCGCCGCAAGTCAGGTACGCAGCGCCCTGCGGCCAGACCCCCCCACCAACCACACACACAACCCCGGTTCACATTCAGAGGGTCAACGGTGCAGAGTTAGCTTTAGCTTTAGCAGCACATAACATGACCGCAGAAGACCATATGTAACGGTGCACAAATAGACACGACATGACACGTGTCACGTTTGAACCGTGGGCTGTGGCGTGTCAAGGTTGTTCTGTTGTAACCCACCGCGGCTTCAGCCCAGGGTCAGAAACAGGGCGTGGTTATTGTAGTGTACTGAAAAATGCTCAGTTGTTGGACACACACTCACACACACACACACACACACACACTAGAGTGTGGATCGGGCCGAAATTTTCTGTTCTGTTCTGTTTTCTGGCCCGCGTCCTACAGAACAGTAACCGAACCCGACCCCAGCCCAACAGGCATCAAGCTTTTTATGTCAACAAACAGATGAGTGCAACATGTTTCGGGTTAGCGCACGGGTAAATTAAACATTTCAAATTGCGAACATGTGACCAAGCCTGACCTGAAACGGATTATAATTTCTAAATATTTGTCCGAACCCAACCCGGCCCTTCGGGGTCCCGTCGGGCTCGGGTCAGGTATCCGTCCTCTAACACACACACACATTGGACAAGGAATCCAATAATAAAGTAGTGATAAAATAGTGAGGGCCTGAAAAATCTACATCCCTATGGTGTCTTATTGCCGGTCACGTAACGCGGTGGTTAACCCAGAGGGACTCGTTGACCAGTGAGGAACCCTTTGTCACCTTCACAGTGAAGCGCAGGAAAACCAGAAAGGTGTCCTCCACCAAGGGCCAGAGCGGCAAGGCCGGCACCACTGGGGTGAGGCGGAGGAGGAGGAAGGTGCGGAGGAAGTCCAGGAGGAAGCTGGTGAGTCTGCCCCGCACACCTCTTGGGAGTATACAAAGACCTGCCCTCTTCACACAGTACGTTTACATGCAGCAAGAAATTCGAATTTCTAATCGTATAAGACATCGTTCGGACTTTTTAAGTGCATGTAAACACCTTAATCCGACCTACTTCGGACCTATTTCGGACATCTCAAAATCGGATAACAACACCTGGATAATTCGTTCATAGTCGGACTTTTAACGGCATGTATACTCAGCAATCGGATCTGAATCGGACTTTGCATTCTGCGCATGCGCAGTGCCATTCTGCACATGCGCAGCGCCACATAGCGTCCAGAGTCAGCCCATGCTCCGGCTGTTAATCCGATTCTCTGAACGGCATGTATACTCGGACAAGTGATCCCGTCTTACGCATGTCATTATCTGATCTGATCAGAAATTCGAATTTCTTGCTGCATGTAAACGTACTGACAGAGAGCTGTGGCCTTGTAGACCACTAGACCCCGCGACCTCTTGGTGGTCACAAAGAACCCCCCCCCCGAAAAACAAATATACAGTATATCTTTGCAGTTGGCCGGTAACGTTGTTTCTGCATAATTCATTTAGATTTATCTTCATCGGTCAGTGCTAGCATCACCTGTGACGTCTAGCTGAGGGTTTTAGTGATCGGTCCACCCTGTGGACTGGAACAACTGCCTGGCGTTTCGATTCCATCATACATCTGGTCTTACGTACGTGTCTACGACTGACTTATCCACCGCTTGTCTACCTCTGTGAACATCTCTTTCCAGTCAATACTCACTTTTACATACCTGGTATGTCTACCTCCGTGAACATCTCCTTATGTACTTATCCATTATTCACTTATCTACTCTACTCACTTATTACCATTGTACTACAACTACTGCTACTTATTTGACATATGTGACTTATTCGATTTTATTTATATTCATTATGTAAAGTAGAGTTGACCCGGACAACCAAACTTTCACTGCTGGTAATGACCTACATTGTTATCGAGTATGTGACGATAAACTTGAAACAGAAAGTGAAGCTAATCGGGGACATCCCGCCTTGTCACCGGGCAAATTTTGGAACAGCTCGTAATGGCTAATCATACGCCCACCTGGTGGTGAAATAGGGTCCCTTTTTAAAAAAAAACGGCTTGTGACTAGATCTCGTGACTTTGTTGGATCCTCAAACTTGCCGCAAAAGCTGATGTCTTCACCCTGCCTCCATCTTGAATGACGTGCAGAGCAGAAGTTGTGCAGTAGGCCGCAGTGTTGAGCCAGAACTGTGGGCAGTTGTTCCACTCAGCAGTAGTGGGTGGTTGTCAGCAGACTGGAGATTGTTTGCAGTGCAAGGCTAAACAAAGAAGTGGTTACTTCAATTTCAAAGTACAGCATTTTCTCAACTCAACAACCACCAAGTCTATGAAGGTTAATGTTTTTTTGGGGCTTGATATTAAAGGCCTGGGAGGTAGAAGCAGATAGCAGTGCAGACCAGAAGGCCAGTGTGTTTGGGTGCAGCTTGGGCTAGCTCTCCCCGTCTAGCCACAGCCATGCTACAGTCTTCCATAGGCCGGGCACAGCACCTTATCTTTTATCACAAGAGATTTGGGCCAAATGCATGCCACATTATAAAAGTTAGTATTACTCTCATATGATAGGGTTCCCATAGATGGTGAAGTAATATAATAGGGAGTGTTATATATGCATAAGTGATGTAACAGGCATTGTTATAGGTGGACATGTGATTTAAAAGGGAGTGTTATAGATGGACAAGTGATTTAACAGGGAGTGATGCAGGTGGTGAAAGAAGGTGGAGGAAGTGGCCATGACCAATATGAACCATGAAGTCATAAGTTCTCCTAAAATAGGAGAACCATCTTGTTTCTGGAGAAGGAGAGCAAAACAAAAGAAGCTTCCTTGTGCCTGTATTTGTCTTGGCACACAAATACATTTTAATGTGAGTGCAAGGTTTCCCATAAATTTCAATTATGGGAAATCTAACCTGGCTGTTTTGGTTGTTCAAATAAACAAGATTTCCACAAAATTTTAAAGTTAAGCTGTGTGTGTGTGTGTGTGTGTGTGTGTGTGTGTGTGTGTGTGTGTGTGTGTGTGTGTGTGTGTGTGTGTGTGTGTGTGTGTGTGTGTGTGTGTGTGTGTGTGTGTGTGTGTGTGTGTGTGTGTGTGTGTGTGTGTGTGTGTGTGTGTGTGTGTCTGGAATAGAAATACTTTATTGATCCCAAGCTGGGAAATTGCATTGTAGCAGCAGCATTACCCACATTAACAATACAGAGAATTAAAGAATAAAATGCAATATAAAAAAATGTATAAATAAAAATAAATTGTAGTGTAAAAGTAAAAAATATATATAAGGTGCAGTGAACAAATTATGTACAAACATATAAGGTGCTTGGAGACTGTGTTGTTATGACCAGAGTTATTAGCTGTTATTGTAAAGTGTAATGGTGTGTGGCAGGAAGGATTTTCTATATCTGTCCCTTCGACAGCGGAGCTGGAGCAGCCTGTGAGAGAAGGTGCTCCGCTGTCTTGACCACTGTGTGATGGAGAGGGTGCTGATCATTGTCAATGATGGATACGTTTTTTCAGCGTTCTCCTCTCCACAACAGACTCAAAAGACTCCAGCCTGAAATTTTGTGAAGTGCTGAAGAATGCAATATATTGGAGAGTGCAGGAATCGATCCCGCTACCTCTCGCATGCTAAAGGCTGAGTTATGGTTCCGCGTAGTGATTACGTAGTGATCACGCAATGGCCACGCAGTTGCTTGGACGCAGTCATGAGACCGTGATGGTTCTGCGTGGGGTTTACATGTCAAAATGCAATTCAATGCCACATCGGTAGAGGGACCAGAATTACCATTCTGGTCATTACATACGGATTACTAGCGAGTAAAAAAAAAAAGTTTATAGAAATGAAGGCAAAAGTTATATATATATATATATGTTGTCGCCAATCAGTCGAAGCATTTATCACACCGAAGCGGTGTGTACGAGTGGAAACCGGAAGAGCGATCTCCAGCGGATGTAGTTCGCGGACCAATCACAGCCAATGCCGCTGCGTTGGTGTTGCGTTGCCTCGACGCGAGTCTAGGATTTTTGGGAGGTGCACGTCAGGCCCTTGCGTTGGACGCAAGGGGGACGTAAAGGGTCCGTAGCCCCCCCAGCGTTGCGTCAACGCGGAAGCATAAATGAAGCATAACCCAGCCTTAAGCGCGCGCTCTACCATTTGAGCTAATTCCCCAGACTGTGTGTGTGTGTGTGTGTGTCTTTCAGGTGGTGAAGCCCCAAGCCACGCCCCGCAGCCGCATCGCTAAGAACCTGGGGATCGCGCGGCCCAAGGGCGGCTCCTCCCTGCCGTCGGTGTTCCGGCCCGCAGAACACACGCTGGGCAACATGCGGGCCGACATCGGCGCCGCCTCCCTCTCCGTGTACGGCGACCCGTACGACCTGGACCCCTTCGTGGATGTCGGGTACGTTGCAACCTGAACTCTCGCCCCCGAAGCGCCTTTTTAAGCTCAAGGTCAGTGCCAACGTCGTGGCAACCGGGTCTTCATGAGGGAATAACGGTGCTCATCACCAGCCTCTCTGCTGGGTTAGGTTATCCCAGGTTAAGTTTAGTTGGTTATCCTCACTGGGGCAAATAGTTGTGTCTCCTGCCGGAGGTGCTAATGTACATGCAGAGGAAGTAGAGGGGCTTTCCTCATCAATGGGAAGACGTGTCCTTCTGGCCAGATCTTCTTCTCGTTGTGTTTGCTCAAAGGGGCCGTTGACATGCTATTGAGCCGAGTCATAACTTCAGGAGCATTTGTACGACAGTGATGTCATTGCCGCTAATCACTGTGTTGTGGTTGTGATGATGGTGATGGTCCAGGGTGGAGGAGGAAGAGCCGCACACCCGTGTGACGTCACTGCTGGAGGCCAAGAGGCGAGGCATCTCCCACTCTGCTCTGCGCTCCCACCAGCCGGTCGCCCGGCCCATCGCCAGTGGCCTGTCCAGGTGACCCCACTGACCCCTGACCCCTGGTTACCTAAATATGATGATGATGATGACGATCTTTTTTGATACTTCATCACTTTTCAAAACTTACAAGGAGCTTCCTTGAGATAAACAGCAATTATAGGAGCTCAAACATACACAGCCAAAATATAAGCACCATAAGAACAGCATAAAGATGTGTGACAATGATTTGACACAAAAGGTTTTACTTTTAGAAGGGTGTAAGGTGTTTGGAAGGGTGCTTCTGAGTGCCAGGGCCCTCATTGTGAACATGCCACCTTGTCAGAAATTAAATTAAACTAAATTAAGATGCTAAATATTTCAATATATATAAATATCAGTCGACACCAGCTGTGTAGAAGTTCACTGTACCCATTTGATCCTCTGCCTGCATGTAAAAGACTCATCATGTGTTTTAACCAGCAGTATCTCGCTGTTTCCTCAAAATGTCTTCCTGTTGTCGCTGTCCATCACTCCCTGCTCCAGACGGGGCGGGGCGATCCCCGTGGCGTCCCAGTGCATGGCGGAGGCCGCCCCTGTACCAGACCTGCTGGGCAGCATCCTATCAGGACAGAGCATGCTGCTGATGGACAGCTCGGCTGTGGTGATCAACAGGGATGGCACCCTGAAGGCCGCCCAGCCAGGTAGGGTACTTCTGCCTCAGGGCTGACGTGACTGAGGGACACCGTGGACCGTTTGACCAAACAGTCACACCTGCAGCATGCCATGGGAACTCTTTGTCGTGAAGTTCAGAACTGGTCTACAACGTTTGACGTTGTGAGTTAAAGAGGGAGTGTTTTGCCATTTATTTTTTTTTATCAATGAGAGAAGTTTCTTTGGTGCGTTCTAAAAACATTGTGGCCTGAACACCTGCGTTTCACCGAGATGGTTTTGGAGGCCAGAATAAGAGTTGACCACAACCTTTTTTTGTGTTTAAGAAGAACTCTCTCATAATAGAACAGCCCGGTGTGACGGTTCCTCTTTAAGTACATGCACACCCACTCGCGTTTTTGTGCTTTCTGTGTTCCAGAGAGACCCTCTTCCCTTGTGAGCCCGGGGGCCAGCTCCTCGTCCATGCCCTCCCCCTCCCTCCCCTCCCTCCCCTCCACCTCTCCCTCCCTGCCCTCCCTCTCCTTCCCCTCCCTCCCCTCCTCCTCTCACAGCTCTCCCTCCCTCCCCTCGGCGTCTCAGGCCCGTCCCCCGCACAGCGGCCACCCGGCTCCGCCCTCGCACCAGCCCCCCCCGGGTCACCCCCGCTCGCTGCCCGCTCCCCCCCAGCCCCGCGGGCCGGGCCCCTCTGCCGGGGCGCGGCCCCCCTCCCACGGCCACGCGCACCACAGGAAGAGCGCCAGCGAGGCCGGCAAGGCCCCCACCAAGGCCGTGTGGGAGGACGTGTCGGGGCTCCCCAGGATCCCCAAAATAAAGCGTGAGGGCAGCAGCAGTGCCGAGAGGGGTGCCGGTAACACTCAGAGTAGACCCAGCAGCAGCAGCAGCAGCAGCAGTAGCAGTAGCAGTAGCCGCAGCAGCAGCACTAACACTAATGGTGTCGGTGGTAGCAGGAACAGCAGCCGGGATGTAAGCAGCGGGGCCGTTGCCAGGGGCGACGGTCGTCGTAGCGATGCGCCCGCGACGGGTATTCACAGTCTGGCCAGGGACACGGGCAGGCGGCAGGGCGCGGACCAGACCCGCGGCGGGCACCAGGGACATTCCCAGAGGCAGGACGCGCCCGAGAGGGCGGGGCCGTCGTCCGGCTTCTCGAACTCCTTCTGCCCCTCCTCTTCCTCCCGCTCTCCGTCCAGCCGTCACCCTGCCTCTTCCTCCGCCTCCTCCTTGTCTTCCACCGCTCCATCAACATCATCATCATCATCATCAGCAACACCATCATCCTCTTCCTCCGTGGCCGTGAGCTTCCGCATCGCCGCCAGCGGGAACTCGTGGCGCTCGCGGCGGCTGAGCAGGGCGGCGGCGACGGCGGCAGAGGTGTCCCTGTCTGGGGACGGCGTCCAGCGGGAGGGCTCGGGTGCGGAGGAGGACGAAGACGCCAGGCGACGGCGGCGGCAGCAGCAACAGCAGCAGCAACAGCAGCAGCAGCAACAGCAGCAGCAGCGGCAACAGCAGCAGCAGCAGCAGCAACAGCGGCAGCAGGATCGCCGGGACAAACAGAAGCTGCTGTCCTCGCGCGCCTCGCCCAAGCGGGAAGAGGACATCTACGACCCCTTCAACCCCACGCTGTCCGACTCCGACGGCGAGGCCCGAGACCGGGCGCCGGTGCGGCACCCATCGCCGCCGCCGCGGCACCCATCGCCGCCGTCGCCGCCACCACCGAGCGCCGTTCCTGTCAAGACCGAGGCGTCGGAGCAGCGGATCACCCAGAGGGAGGCCAGGAGGGCGGAGGCGCAGACGGCGAGGGGAGACGCGGGCCCAGGCGAGCGCTCGACCATCAAGCGAGAACCGGAAGAGCTCCGGGAAGGTTCCGAACTGGCGGCCCGCTCGGGGCCTCAGGAGGGTCCGAAGACCCGGGAAACGCAAACGCTGCGGACCGACATAAAGGTCAAGCTGGAGCCGGGGTTAACCGAGCCCGGGGCAACGTGCGCCCGCCGTCCCGCCCCCACGCCCGGTCGGACCGCCGCTTCCCATGCGTCCCGGTCGGACAAGCCCAAAGACCAAGCAGAGGCCCGGCTGCCCCCGGCCGATCGCGTCACCTCCGGCCTCGCCCGGGCCGATCCGGCCCCCTCCAGACCGTCGTCCGGCACGGACCACCACACAGAGCGGCAGGTCAAGACCGAGCCCGTCGACGTGCCCTGCTCCCGGTCCAGGGAAGGGGCCGCCAGCCGCAGCGGGAAAACCCCCACGGGAGCCGGGGCGCCGCCGTCCCCGGCCCGGCGGTCTCGGTCCAACAGCTCCGAGGGGGGCGGCCAGCGGGGGAGGAGGGAGCGCTCCTCCTCGGGCCAGGGGGGAGGGAGGCGCAGAGGGGAGCGGGGAGGGGAGCGGGGGAGGCGTTCCGGGAGGTCCAGATCCAGGGACAGAAGGAGGCCCCGCTCCTCCTCCGGGAGCTCCCAGTCGGACTCTTCGTCCTCGCGCAGGAGGAAGAGGGCGCGGCCCAGATCGGGTTCCAGGTAAATTCTAAGCCTTCAGCACCTTCAGTCACGTTCCAGTGGCTCGGTTACAGCTGAACAGACCATTACTGTCTATTAACATGTTTACTGCATATCTAATAAAGTCTAATAATGACAGCATGGGGAAATCCTATTGTTCCACTGGATTTCTCTGGTTTGTATTCGGTGTGCAGGATTCTTAACCAGCTGTTTTTTTGGAAGGGTAACAAGATGATCTTGAATCAAAAGCCACACACACACACACCCAGCAAGCCATCAGTCAACCAGTTGACCCCCTGCACAGACACATCATGCAGGCACACCAAGAGATGGGGAAGGATTAACTAGCAGCCAAACACAAGGGCCCAACGGTCGCACAAAGCAGAAAGACGCCAGAAAGACATGAATGTATATTTCTGCTAAATCATCATCAACGCACCGCGTTAATTGGGTTTCTTAATGTTTCCAAACACTGAAGCCACTTGATTAATTGGTTTTAATTGATTGCTAATCAGTGAGTGAGCCACTCGCCACATGTGGTGGCGTCCGCTGTGCGTCACTTTAAGGAGTCCTTTGCACTGATTTGCAGGTCTGGCTCCCTCCCAAGCAGCCGCGAGCCCCCGGGCACCAGGAAGGACAAGGCCGTCAGCGGCAGGGCCAGGCCCGCGGACCCCAGGGCAGACTCCAGGGGAGACCCCCAACGAAGAGGCACCGTTCAGCACCCAAAGGACCGGAGGCGGCCTCGCTCCCGCTCCAAGTCCCGCTCCAGGGAGAGGGAGCCCAGGAGAGACAAGCGATCGCCGGCCAAGCTCTCCACCTCCACCTCCACCTCCACCTCCACCTCCACCTCCTCCCGCGACCGAGAGAAGCCGGGGTCCAAGGACGAGAAGAGGACGGCGCGCTCCAGATCTCGCTCCGGGGAGCGGCGGAGAGAGGACGCGGGCTCCTCCAGGGGCGCACGCAAGACCTCTGGCTCTGCCGCGCCGGCGGTCAAGGAGGTGAAGGAGGAGAGGAGGGAAGCCCCTCTGAGCGGCCCCCGAGACGCCGAGGCCGAGGGCGACGGAAGGGAGGCCAAGAAACGCCTCGTCAAAGCCGAGAGCCAAACGTCCGCCTTTGAGTTCAAGAGGGAACGCGAAGCCCCGGATTTCGACTGCGACGTCGCAAAGGCGGATTTCGACAGCTGCGGAGCGCCGCCCTCGAAGGAAATCAAGTCCGAGGAGCCCCCCGGTCCCTCGCCGTGCACGCGGCCGCCGGAGGAGGAACGAACCTCGGTGGAGATGTGCTGCCAGACCGACGTGAGGAGCCTGCTCAGGCCGGAGGACATCAAGAAGGAGCCGCTGATACACATCAAAGAAGAGCCGTGTGACTTCTGGTCTTCCGAGGCTGAGGCCGCGAGCCTCGGACCGGAGGCCGCCTCGCCCCCGCCACCGCCGCCGCCGCCTCACCCGGCGTCCCCTCGCGTGAACACCTCCCAAACGCCCCCGTCTCCCGCCATCCTCCCTGGCACGCCCCCAAGCGTTACCGCGGTAACGTCTCCGCCTCAGAGTACCGCTCCTCCCGGACCAGCGGAGCCCCTGCTCGCCATCGTGAAGCAGGAGGTGGAACGACCCTCCTCCCCCTCCCCCTCCTCCTCCGACGAAGACTTCTGCGTGGACTCCTTGCTGGACAACCTGGGACTGTTGAGGTCTGAGCCCAGAGCGGAGCAGCGGGGGGCCTGCAGGCCGGTCAAGCAGGAGGTGGTGGTCGAGCAGGAGAAGTGGTTGGAGGGGGGAGTCATGGTCAAGCAGCAGGAGGTGGTGGTCAAGCAGGAGAGGGAGGTGGAGGAGGAGGTTGTGGTCAAGCAGCAGGAGGTGGTGGTCAAGCAGGAGAGGGAGTCGGAGGAGGAGGTTGTGGTCAAGCAGGAGAGGGAGGCGGAGGAGGAGGTTGTGGTCAAGCAGGAGAGGGAGGCGGAGGAGGGGATTATGGTCAAGCAGGAGAGGGAGGCCGATGTGACGGCGGAGCGCGTGGCGGAGGAGGAGCAGAGCGAGGATCCGCCTGCCCCGCCCCTCGTGGCCAGCCCCGCCCCCCCCGTGGCGGTCAAGGCCAGGTCTCAGGGGAAGCGTGTGACCTGGAACATCCAGGAGCCTGAAGGACCTCAGCCAGAAAAATCAGCCAGTAGTAAGTGTTTCAATGACCGAGTGAAAAGAGTGGAGTCACCCCCTTGTGTTTGGTTTTAATCCTCCGTAAATTGGAACACGAGGGGTGACATCGTTCTCTGAGCTCCACGTGTGTTTTTACATAATCTGCTCTGCCGTTCCCAGAGCTCGCCCTGTACAAACTGAAGCTGAAGCAGGAAGGAGCCCGGAGACCCGCCTCTTCAGCCCACTCAGCCAATCAGGTAACCACAAGCCTTCCCAAACCCTCCGGGTGGTTTTGGCTCAGTGGAAAACACACACGTTGGTCCCCTAGGTGTCAGGTTTCTCCCTGTGTAATATGATCTGCCACTTATTGTATGATGCGTGATACCGGGCTGGGGATGTTGGGGATGTTTCCGAGGAACTCTGTCTGGGAAACACCGAACTTTCTCAGGGTGAGGACATCTTACCTGGCCAAACAGCTGACGACTGCCAGTAAAGGTGTGGCTGTGCCACCAGCTATTGTTCACACAATAACAAAGAGAAAGTGATACAGCAGACAATTACATATTGCCCATATCCATATGTAGATTAAAAATGATTGGAGAAACAACACGTCATGATTACATGAAAGCCTGACTCTAAAAAATTCAGTTTTTAAAGGTTGAACCAGTGTTTCCCCACAGGATTTTTGTAGACTATGGTGGGGGGCTCGCAATCCTCTAGGGGGGTCCGGGGGCATGCTCCCCCGGGAGAAAAAATTCAGTAGATTTCATTTAAATGCATCAATCTGGTGAATTTTGAGAACCAATTTATGACATATCAATTACTGACAAATTACTTACAAACTGCTGGTACTGATATGAATGTTGATGACACAATGTGTCATACTAAATGGGGTTGAGGAGTTTTCAGAAAGCATTTGTACAAAAATGACTAACACAGTGCTGACTGAGCCTTTATACTACTAGTGAACTGTCAAGCGCGCAGCTGGGGGGGCGGGGGGTCACGAGGACGCTTTACCATGACGACGGGGGGAAACAGAACATTGGGGAGCCACTCCAGCCGCGAGGATATTAAACGCTGCAGCCCACCTGTGTTGGCATTGAGCTGCTAGTGTAGTCTATTTAACTAGGTGAAATGAGTCCGGGCCAGAGTGAGCGGAGCGCAAGCGAGCGAGGAGCGGATGGAATGTTGCTGCAGCGTGGAGCGTTTTTTTATTCAGACGCCGGAGCGGCCGCTCTGTTCCGCTCCAGTGTCGCTCCGATACCGCTCACACCACGAGTCTGAGGCATGCCCAAATCCAAACGTCTCTTCTTGTTGCACTTTTCTATCTTTTAAAATAAATGTTCTATGACTGAAATATATTGCCGTTGCTCTTAGTTCTTTAGTATGTACGTTTTCTGTTTAAGGTGGCAATTCGTAGTAGATTATTTCTCCCTCATTTAAATTGGAGCGAGCGTGGAGCGATTTCAGTGGAGCGGGGAGTGAAAATGAGCGGAGCGGCCGGACGCGATTTAGAGCGAGGAGCGGCCGAGAGAACAGCCGTCTGAGAGAGGAACGGAGTATTCGCACCGCTCAGCTGTGCTCACTAGCTCTGGTCCGAGCGGATATTGAAACTATGGCGGCCGAAATTAGACTATGGCGGTGCGCCTATTGGTTTGCAGGCCACTGTTTTCAGGGTGTTGGTCTGATCTACGTTGCCTCCTCACAGTAGTCTATGGGCGTGATGCTAGGGGCCTCCTGGACACCTATAACATAATGCTACGGGCCTCGTGGACACCTATAGCATAACACGATAGCATAACGCTACGGGCCTCCTGGACACCTATAGTGTAACACTATAGCATAACGCTACGGGCCTCCTGGACACCTATAGTGTAACACTATAGCATAACGCTACGGGCCTCCTGGACACCTATAGTGTAACACTATAGCATAACGCTACGGGCCTCCTGGACACCTATAGTGTAACACTATAGCATAACGCTACGGGCCTCCTGGACACCTATAGTGTAACACGATAGCATAACGCTACGGGCCTCCTGGACACCTATAGCGTAACGCTACGGGCCTCCTGGACACCTATAGTTTAACACTGTAGCATAACGCTACGGGCCTCCTGGACACCTATAGTGTAACACTATAGCATAACGCTACGGGCCTCCTGGACACCTATAGTGTAACACTATAGCATAATGCTACGGGCCTCCTGGACACCTATAGTGTAACACTATAGCATAACGCTACGGGCCTCCTGGACACCTATAGTGTAATGCTACAGGCCTCCTGGACACCTATAGCATAACGCTACGGGCCTCCTGGACACCTATAGTGTAACACTAGCATAACGCTACGGGCCTCCTGGACACCTATAGTGTAACACTAGCATAACGCTACGGGCCTCCTGGACACCTATAGTGTAACACTGTAGCATAACGCTACGGGCCTCCTGGACACCTATAATGTAACACTATAGCATAACGCTACGGGCCTCCTGGACACCTATAGTGTAACACTATAGCATAATGCTACGGGCCTCCTGGACACCTATAGTGTAACACTATAGCATAACGCTACGGGCCTCCTGGACACCTATAGTGTAACACTATAGCATAACGCTACGGGCCTCCTGGACACCTATAGTGTAACACTATAGCATAATGCTACGGGCCTCCTGGACACCTATAGTGTAACACTATAGCATAACGCTACGGGCCTCCTGGACACCTATAGTGTAACACTAGCATAACGCTACGGGCCTCCTGGACACCTATAGTGTAACACTATAGCATAACGCTACGGGCCTCCTGGACACCTATAGTGTAACACTATAGCATAACGCTACGGGCCTCCTGGACACCTATAGTGTAACACTATAGCATAACGCTACGGGCCTCCTGGACACCTATAGCGTGACGCTACGGGCCTCCTGTACACCTATAATGTAACGCTACGGACCTCCTGGACACCTATAATGTAACATTATAGCATAACGCTACGGGCCTCCTGGACACCTATAGAGTAACGCTAGGGCCCTCCTGGACACCTATAACATAATGCCACAGCCCTCCTGGACACCTATAACATAATGCTACAGCCCTCCTGGACACCTATAACATAATGCTACAGCCCTCCTGGACACCTATAGCATAACGCTATGGGCCTCCTGGGCACCTATAGCATAACACGATAGCATAACGCTACGCTGCGTGAAGCTCCGTCTGATCAGCGGCTTGTTTCGATGAGGTGAGGGTTCTCCTCTCACTTCTCGGTCGTTTGTAGCGTAACGCGTTCCCTAGACGACGTGGCTCGGTTGTAACGCGCAGACAACGACAAACGGCGCCACCAAAGCATCGGGGAGGCTGCGTTGTGACACGCCCCCCTCTTCCTGAGGACACTCCCCCAAAATGCGCTTTTTTAAGCTCTAGTGTTGGCGTTCCAGCTGAAGGGGTTGACTTGCTCTCTGAGGCTCCTGGTGAGCGCGGTGGACACCTGTCACCCATCCCTTGTTTCAGACGCAGCGGGTCCAGCGCTGTTCCTGTTTTCATTCCCGCAGCAGTTTGCAGCGTTTTTTCACGTCCGCATTCGTTCTACATTTACATTGAGGGGCATTTAGCAGAGGCTTCTATCCAAAGCGTACATTTGTCATAACAAGGTGAATCATTTAATTTGCTGCTAATACACTAAGAAAGTCACCAGAACAAGTTTCAAGCATTTCAATTGCGAGGTTAACCATTGCTAGTATACAACATCTCTGGCTAAGTACCAAGTCACAAAGAGCAATCAAAGTACCAAATTTCAAAGAGCGATCAAAGTACCAAGAGTGATTAAAGCGCCTACACCAAATAAGAGCATGAGGGTAGGGTTATGCAGGGTTCATCTCGTCTTTTGCATAACACATCTGTTGACTTGTACCTGTGAAAGTAGACGAATAAAAACACGGCCAGAATGTTAACCCCCCCCCCCCCACCACTGTGTGTGGCAGGCTCCTGGGTCCTCCAGACGGGGGGGCGGTGCCCCGGGGGCTCTGGCTCCAGAGGACCAGGGAGACCCCAAGGAAGGGGACCCGCCCAGGAAGGACGAGGTGAGCGCTGTTTGCTGTTTTTTGCCGTGGCTTATCATGTCCCCAAAACAGAGCTGTTCTGTCGGCTCGCTTTATTATGGGGATATTTAGTTCATATTCAGTTTATATGTTAATATGTAGTTAATATGTGCTGTGTGCGTTTTGGAATACACAACCTCGAGGCGTGCGTGTGCGTGTGCGTGTGCGTGTGTGTGTGTGTGTGTGTGTGTGTGTGTGTGTGTGTGTGTGTGTGTGTGTGTGTGTGTGTGTGTGTGTGTGTGTGTGTGTGTGTGTGTGTGTGTGTGTGTGTGTGTGTGTGTGTGTGCGTGTACTGTACTGTACTGAACCCGTGTGTTGTGTGAACGTCCCGTGGCAGTATCTGAAGAAGCTGCACGTGCAGGAGCGCGCCATAGAAGAGGTGAAGTTGGCCATCAAGCCGTACTACCAGAAGAGGGACATCACCAAGGACGAATACAAGGAGATTGTGCGCAAGGCCGTTCAGAAGGTGGGCGCCGCTCTGCTGATGATAAACAGTGACGGGGCTAGATATCTAGTTTTTATCATCTAGTTTTTTTTCTTTCTTTTCTTTTTTTTCAATATTTCGTAATTCTATTATGTATGTATAAATAAGTTATACAAATTAAATATATATATATTAAATAAATAAAATATATAAATAAAATATAACTAAATTAATTTCAACTCATGAATTTAACACTGACAAGCGAAGCCTGGTTATATGTTCAATGCTTCAATTCAATCCATTTAAAATTGCACTTCTTCTCCGTCGCTGACCGACCGACCGCCGTACCTTCTTGAAGGTCGTTCGGCGTTGAATCTGAAGCGTCGCCACGGCGCCAGCTAAGTGTGTGTCTGCTCTCTCCTCTGCCCCCCCCCCCCCACCCAGGTGTGCCACAGCAAGAGCGGCGCCATCAACCCCGTGAAGGTGGCCAACCTGGTGAAGGCCTACGTGGACAAGTACAAACACATGAGGAAACACCTGAAGCCCGGCGAGGCCAACGCCTCCGGAGACGCCAAAGACTCGGACAGCCCGTGAGGGAGCAGCCGCCGTGGCCCGCAAGAACACCGCAGTGCGCCCGCCCCCCCCCCCCCGTGGGACCCCTCCCTCTGGGACCCCCCCTCTCGCTGGGACCCCCCCCTGTGGGACCCTCCTCTTGTGGGACTCCCCTCCCTCTGGGACCCCCCCCACTCCCTCTGGGACCCTCCTCCTGTGGACTCCCCTCCCTCTGGGACCCCCCTCCTGTGGACTCCCCTCCCTCTGGGACCCCCCTCTCTCTGGGACCCCCCCTCTCTCTGGGACCCCCTCCCTCTGGGACCCTCCTCCTGTGCGACTCCCCTCCCTCTGGGACCCCCCTCTCTCTGGGACCCCCTCTCTCTGGGACCCCCTCCCTACGGGACACCTCGTCATTTGTCTTCATATTAAACTGCCAACACTTTTTTTTTGTTGGGTTCAGCGATCGAGCCATGGAACCAGAGCGAAACGGTTTGTGTCTTAAAGAGACAGCACATCACACGTCCATCTCACTGTCAAGTGACAATGTTTTTGGGGGGGTTTTGGTTCCCCCCCCCCCCCTGGAGAGTGTCTATTTATCAGTTTGTTATGCGTTTTATTTAATTTTTTTGTGGAAAAACTACAAGAGCAGCGAACCAATTTTAAATTTGATTATGTGTTCTGTTGATTTGATAGACTTGGCTGTATGTCCTGCTTGCCTGACGGGTGAAGCCAGTGGTTCAGGGTTTCTGACGGTGAGCTTCTTGTTTATATTCTGGTGGGTTCTCTTGAGCCCATGTTATTCTGAACACAATGAGCGTGTGTTCAGAATAACATCAGGAGAGGAGCCACCCATTAACATGGATGTGCTAGCACATACAAGAATGAACTGTTAATAAAATAATGATTATTATTCGCACATACACACGTTATGTATGTGTTCATTGTTATTATTATTACCAAATTGAATGACAACACAGAATGATAGATGTGATTTCTATAAACCTGTTCTACCTGACGACTTGGTAAAGGGCTGGTTGTTTCCAAACAGATTTGGTTCCAAGTCATGCCAAGATAAGCTGTTGTTTGTCATAGCACTTGATACTAAGCTGTTGACAGTTAATGACAGTTTAAATTCCATCGCGTCATAAAAAAGGGTGATGAGTTTAAATTCCATCGCGGCATAATAAAATAGGACTGCATGCTGCTTAAGGGCTTCCATAAAGGACATTGGATTCTAAAAGAGGTTGCCTGATGAATCACTGGCCAATGGTGGTGTGGTTAACCAGCAGGATCCAAACACCATTGTTAGAAATCAAAGTTCATTGTTTGTCTTTGCCATGGTCACTGTGCTGTCTGACGTTCATAGGAACTAGGATGATATAATTTCACTAAAGCGATCTTTCACTTCTGTAATGTCTGAGCCATGCGTTTTTCTGTTTGGGTTTTCTCTACTGAGCTGCCTCAAAAGATAATCGATTCCCTGGAATGCAGGGAATTTGGCTCACCCTGACGGAAACTGATTGGGCTGAAGATTAAATGAAGATGGTGCCTGCCTTCTGTTTTAACCTGATGTCAAATATGGCAGATGATGGAAGAGAGGAAACCCATTTTTAGATGACACGGACGTTAGTAGACTTTCCTTCTCATTTGCAGATGTTTTGTCCTGTGAACTGGAACTGGCCACTATGATCAGTGGCTGTTTCCCACCAAGCTGAGTCTGGAAGAAACTCTGCTTTCATTATTTGTAAATATTATTATTTTTTTTTCTGGGAATAGTGATTTAATAAAAAGTTAAAATAAATTCTTATAGCCCTATGTTTTTATGATTCTGCCAACAATATGAGAAAAAAACAAAATAACTATATAATATTTTAACATTGTTTTCTAGTATTTAGCTTCATTACTACACAGCTAGTAATGAAGCTGATATGAATATACATCAAGTACATATACTGTATATATACACACACACACAATTTGCAAATTAACCTCCACTAGCAAGATTTATTGAGATGTTTTCAGCAGTAAGAGAACATCAACAGTACTCCACTAGTGTATTTGTATGGTGGTTTGTGGTTGTGAGATATACCTGTATGTGCTATCATGAAAGTGTGCATGGCCACAGTTTGTGTGTGCTCTGAGTATGTGTGTATGTCCCAAGATTTTTTTTAATAGTTTTGTAGTTGTCCCAATGACTTAATTTATGACTTGGGACAATGACTTTAAATAAAAGAAGTCCAAGCTGGTCAGACACTTAAATCCCCACTGTATTTTGAATGGCGCTTCCATAAGTACATGCGTTGGTTCCTGACTCGCAGCAACCTGAACTGATAAAGGACTTATTTACAAACAGTTCATCAAACAAGGAAATGTACAATACCCTGCAGTATCTTGCAATTAGTAAATTGTAAACTACAAATTCAACCACAGCATGAGTTAAATAGAATAGAGAATAGAAGAATAAAAATAACCAGCAGTCTCCATTTAACATGCCAGCAAGAACGGCAGATCAATCAAAACATGTTTGATGGTGAGAACAGACACTTAACAAAGACAGAGTTTCTATTAAGTTACATTACTTTGACATTTACATTGTGATCAGCTAGAAAAAAAACTTTAGCTTATTTACATAACCCCGGTTCTCTGAGTAATATGAGTGAGATGTCTCACTATGGTGAGACATCGAACGAAATATTATGAAAGAGAACTTTAGGTTATTTACATAACCCCGGTTCTCTGAGTAATATGAGTGAGATGTCTCACCATAGTGAGACATCGAACAAAATATTATGAAAGAGAACTCCATACATACAGACTGAAAGTTCCTCGTTTCTGAAGAAGTAGGACAATAAGAGGCCAAAAATATACAGTACACGTAATTCAGTTCTCAGTGCCACTTCCCCAATCAGCATTGTGCCATTTACAATAGCTCCCCTTTTAAATTAAAGGCTGAAGACAGGTCCTTATAACAGGAGTTAGGATAGCATATGTCCCTGAACCAAAAGCAACAGAAGAGATGACCGTTCCACTTCCGGACCGTAGGTTCGGGTCTAGAAGTGTCCTGCCTGGTGGGGGGCTACCTGAGATGTGGGCAGACCGAACGCTGAGCTAATGAGGTCATAGAGGCTGTCGTGGGAGATCTGCAGGCTGACGTTGGAGCTGTGGAGGGACGACGCCCCCTCGAGCTGGGCCATCTCGTGGAAGTAGCGGCATATCAGAGGGACCACCTGACAGGAGGGAGAGACAGCGGGTCAGGTTGGACTGCTCTTTGGGCTCCGTTCCTGAACTCCTTTCCTAGTGCTCCGTGATGAGGATCACTCGAGCTTCCACAGCGAGCCGTAGTGGTCGAGCCGTAGTGGTCGAGGGCTAGTCGTTGAGCACTTGCCAAGGCATAATGTGGAATTGGGACAGCTGAGCAAGAGCTGAGTTGTTTCTGTGCTTTAAAAGGCAACACAGACTGTTGATGCTCGGGGCCAATCGTAACCTTCAACTTTCTTAGCCAATCACATTTGTTGATCAGCCGGAAGATGTATAGAAATGAGTTTGGCCAAAATGGGTTTGGTCCAAAATAGCTTTCTGGGTGTATGTCTACTGCAGTGGAATTATCACTAGCACACTTCCAGTTTGGCTACTCTGATGTAATCCTGTATTCCCAGAATCACAGCGGCTGATGAAGCTCCTCATCTAGCAGCTTTAACAATCCAAACAATCCAAACAGACTTCAATTGTTGTTCAAAAGCTTGTCAGAAGAGAACTTTGGTCATGGACCTGTGTGTGTGTGTGTGTCTGTGCTTCGCCTTCGCGTGTGACCAAAGTGAAGCAGGATCAGTCATGTCGTTGACGATGTGTGAATAGCTGGAACATGGTGGACCTGGTTAGGCCGAGGATAAACTCGAGATTAAGGCGAAAACCCTGCGGTTGTCTGTAATGGGGGTTGACTTTGCTTGGTTTCTTACAGGACTGAGAAGAGAGTTCACATCATGAGCTTATTGTGTTAAGATCAGAGGGGGTCTTTTATTACCTTGACGACTATTAGCTTTTTCTCCAGCGGTTTTCCATCGGGGAACTTCTCCCCAAAGCACATATTGATGACATATTCCGGAGATCCCCTTTTGTTCTCCTTAAACTCCCTGAGTTCTGCAACAGAAAACCACAGTTAGCTGAGCCGTTGGGTACAGTGCTACCTTCAGACCTGTGGAGGTGGTCAGCCATTCAGAATTTTACCCCATAAGGACTTTGATGATCAGGGGTCAGGATAGTGTCGTGGCTAGGCTGTTTGATTCCCAGCCGAGAGGTTCTGGGTTTGATTCTCAATGTCCGCACAACTTCCTGGCATGGCATCCTTGAGCAAGAAGCCCTAACGTTCTAACTGCTCTGTACTGTCTAACCCCTACCTGCTTCTTAATGACCCGTCTCTGTACTGTCTAAACCCCTACCTGCTTCTTAATGACCTGTCTCTGTACTGTCTAACCCCTACCTGCTTCTTAATGACCCGTCTCTGTACTGTCTAAACCCCTACCTGCTTCTTAATGACCTGTCTCTGTACTGTCTAAACCCCTACCTGCTTCTTAATGACCTGTCTCTGTACTGTCTAACCCCTACCGGCTCCTTAATGACCCGTCTCTTAACTCACCGTCAATCGCTTGGGATAAGAGTCTTTGCTGAATAACTCAACAGTAAAAAGTAGGACACCCTTACCTTTGACGTACTTCTCGAAGCTAAGAAGCTCCATCACGGTGTTCTGGGGCAGCTTCTGCGGGTGCGGGGAGGCCTGGCTGGGGTCGGCCGTGCTGGCGAACACGTGGCATCGGTCCTGCCGGCAGGCGTACAGGCCGCCCTCCTGGACCTCCAGCAGCAGGCCCCGCTGGATGCTGCTGAGGATGAAGTTGGTGTACTGGATCTGGACAGGGACAGGCCGAGAGAGTCATGCCGCGCCTTGGGAGGAGGCGTGGCACGCCGCCTAGGAAGCACGCTTGGCTTGATCACGCTGTGGCCGCTACCTGTGGCTTAGCAGTGTCGAGGACACGATCTAAGCAGTGTTACGCAAGAATATCACCGTTCAGCCCGACAGCGGCGGCGCGACAACACACACACACACACACACACACACACACACACACACACACTCGAGACAGGATTTACGCCGGCAATCGGTGATTCACCACGCGGACGTGACCGACACACAGAAAGCAAAGCAGTCATCGTCCTACCATGATGGGAGCCGGAAAAAACTAAAACCACCACACACACACACACACACACACACACAGCGTGGCTGGGACTTTTCTCCCACCCGTCCCTGGCCCACCTGTTTGCGGTCCAGCAGCGTGTCCGTGCTGGGGAAGCAGATTGGCTTGGCCATGAGCTCCGTGGCCTCCTGGCGGTAGTGTAGCTGGACGCGGGAACAGGACACCTGGGTCTTCAGCATCTCCACCCTCCTGTAGTGGACCGAGATCTCCAGGTCATAGATGGACGGCTGCGGGGGTGAGCCCAGCACCGGCGTGGGATTGACTGAGGAGAAACACACAGACACAGGGCTTTAGTGCAACGTCCTAAAAAAAACAAAAAAAATCACTGATGTAACACAATCACAGTAAAGGTGTACATCAACACAGAAGGCACACATCGCATGCTGGTCACCCTCATTCCTGAGATCCTGAGACCCCACACTCTTAGGAAGCCAAGTCTTCCAAATGTTATATAGTAACCATTTCTTTTATCTAAATTCCATATTTTGGGGCAGAATTGTCCACCTCTGTGATCCAATGCAGGACCTTGTCAAGTCAATTGTATCTGTGGAAACTTAGTCACAGTTTCAGTGCAATCTCAAAGTTCCTCCCACACACCACAAGTAGGCGTGGAAATGTCTCAAGTTCCGGTCGTTCCCAATGTTGAAAATGGAAGTGCTTAAAACAAGGAAATGGAATTCAACACAAAAGCTGCATGAAGTCAAGGGAAGTTCCACTTTTTGGACAAACCTCCCTGCATTGGTGTCGTCCAAAGGGGCTGAGCCCTGAGCTCTCTACAGGGCACAGAAAAAGTCCCCAAAACTCCAGAGGCAACAAACCTTGAAACACATATTGTGTGTGTGTGTGTGTGTGTGTGTGTGTGTCTGCGTGCACAAACAGTTCTCTCCTTTATACAGGCACACCTTCCGTTTTCGCCATGTTGACACGCGGTAGGAAACTCGTCCGCAAACCAAAGTCTAGCGACACGCTGTTTCCCACTTTGTAGAATGGCGGAGAATAGAGTAACCCTGTTCTGAATACCATAGTATGGCTCTGGTTGTGGGGGATCCTGCCCCTGGGTCTGCATGGCTTGCACCGTCTCTCCCGCGGGCAGCCGATCTGCAGGGTAAATCGGGTCGGCCATCGGGTTCTGCTGGGCAAAGTTCTCCGCCCACCTCTCTTCTGTCGCACACAAGGTCACAGAGCCCAGAGTTACAGACGGCGGCAGGGGAGCACGGATAGGAAGTGACATCGTAGGAAGACTAGACAGCGAGATCGCTACATAAAGGTAACAGAGAGAGAGTGCTCATGGGTATCACTATTACTACGGCTACTACTAATGATAATAATCAGGGTCATCATAACACTGTTGCGGTGTCCTCCAAGTACTCCAATATACATTGCTCTCCTTCAGTGACATAATAGTTCTCCATAGAAAGGAACATCTACCTGTGGGATCCAGTATATCCAAAGTCATGAGTTGGTCCAGGATATTCTGCTGTGAGGAGACAGAGGACGGAGGTTACCTCTTTGGGACACTGTTTTGGTCCTGTACAGCCGGCTTTATTTCACTATGCACATTTTAAATAAGCTGCCTCTAAATAGTACTTCTCTGACAGGTGGCAACTCAAAGTGCTGTACAATGTGCCTCACATTCACCCATTCATCCACCCATTCATACACACATACATACACATACATCGACTGGTGCCAGCCATGCAAGAGAATGCAAGGCCATGCAAGGTCAACTGATCATCAGTTAGGGTGAGGTGCCTTGCCCAGGGACACCTCAACAGACCACCTGCTGCTGCTGTACCTCCTGAGCCACTGAGTGTGGTGGTGGTTCTGTCCCCTACCTCGTGCCCAGGTGGGTAGCTCTCAGTCGGGGAACTGAAGATCACAGGCATGTCCTCCTCCGGGGCAGGCTGGTCTATAGATGACAACAAACCATACCCAGATGTTAACTCCTCGTGGGGCTTGTAGGCGTGACATCACGCCTCCATATTGGAAGCAAAGGAATGTTGGATGGTTACTGATAGTGCTGATGGCGTTGTTTTTTCCGGTCAGTTTTGTAATCAAATCATCAAACGACTTATCATTCAGGGAAAACGTGTATCCCGCTGTCACAGCCTTTCTCATGCGAGACGAGGCAAAACAAAGTTTTCATTTGGCTGTATGTCTACGGTATGTTCACCTTGGTTTAGGAGAAGCCTACAACTCTCTTGAGTATTGCATTTTGGCAACAAAAGTCTGACGTAGGCTACAAGCCTTACTTACATTGACGCTATATAAATAATAAGTTAGAGCTGCTATCGGAAATGTCGGCACACACAACTGTTTGATGTAGTGGTTCTCATGGATCTTGTGTGTCCGACCTACACGAATGAGAACCGTGACTCAACATAACACCATTTTATCAGAACAAAGTTGGCCAGCAAACGGGGCCGATGCAGCTTTAATGAGCTTACTTTTTTTTTTTTCCGTATAGTAAGACGCTGTGCAACGTGGGAGGGTGAAATAGTAAAATCGTCGAGGGATCATCTTACACGCAGCGTCCCGGTTGATGATCTCGTAGATCTTGTGCGGGTCGTCCGAGTTCTTGGAGTTGTCCTTGGTCATCCTGAAGCGCTTGCTGAGGTTCTTCAGAGCACAGCGAAAGTTGGTCTTCCATTTCGCCTTGTCGTTCGGAAACTCGTGGATTTTGCCACTTGCCACTGCCCATGCCTGAGTACAGAGCACACACGCACGCACACGATCAAGAACTTCAAGAAAACGATGCATCAGCCAACAAAGACAGCTGATCCGCTGCGTAGAAGGAGTTCGGGTTACAAACACCGTGAAATATTGCGCCGGTTCCCCGGAGGAACCAGTCACCAGAACCAGCAACATACCCGAAATATTTTACAATCCTCGTCGTTGCAGTCCTTCCTGGAGTTGTGTTTCCAGGGGACTCTGAATGTGTTCGGGCTGATGTAGGACAGACCAGGGTAGTTACCCGTCCCCACCTGCTCTATCAGCCAGTTGGCGAACAGCGGTTTCTGACTGCTGTAGAGATAGATGGACGAGAGAAAGTTAAGTCGTGTGGAAGAGAGAGAGAGAGAGAAAGAGAGAGAGAGAGAGAGAGAGAGAGAGAGAGAGAGAGAGAGAGAGAGAGAGAGAGAGAGAGAGAGAGAGAGAGAGAGAGAGAGAGAGAGAGAGAGAGAGAGAGAGAGAGAGAGAGAGTGTGTCCGTGGACAAGACAGAGACAGATAGACAAATAGACAGACAGTCACTACCTTTGCATTTTTTGTGTTGCTGTGTGCCTCGTTGCGCATTCGCGACGGTATGAGCGCCCCGCTGGGATGGAGGGCTTTATATGGTGACGTACGGTGTCTCCGCTCCCTCAGTGGGAGGAGGGAGAACACCAACACACCATCACACTGCTGCTGGAGCCAGTGAAACAGAATGTGATACAGAGAAACGAAACTTAGTTGCATCGTCGCAGGAGAGAGTGATGCAATCGGAAAGACATGTCAGGATGCAAGAAGATACAAGTAATGATGGCGTATAGTGCCTTTGAATTTAATCGAATAGCCACACATATAACGCGTTATAAACCCCAAAGTAGAGGTAGCCTACTATAGATTAGATTCAATTTTAGTCATTCCAAGTTTTTTTTTTTTTTTAGATATGGGAACGAAACTTGTTCTCTGCATTTGACCAATACTATGGTACATAGGAGCAGTGGGCTGCTATGTTCAGTGCACGGGGAGCAAGTGGGGTTCAGTGTCTTGCTCAAGGACACTTCGACATGAACAGTTGGAGGAGGAGGATCGAAACGCCGACCCTACGGTTGGTGGACGAGCCGCTCTGTCCACCCGCGCTAACCACTAAGCCACCATGGCCCTACTAGTGCTAATAGTGCTTTAAACTTCAGCTGAAGTGCTATACTTCAACGCCTTTACGACCATTTTAACAGTGCTGTTTGATAAACTTAGGAAAGGCTTAAAAAAACACCATTTGAAAGGCCTGTAGGCCGTAATAAGGCTCTCTGACCAAGTTTTTTACAGGGTGCAGATTTGTGTAAACATGCCTAAACCACTAGGTTTGTTGGTATAGTCAAAGGTGGTGGGGGTATTCTGACAGAAACGTTTGTACTCATACCAAGACCATAGCATTGACAAAAGCCGACCCATGGCAGCTGCACGTTTGGTTTTGGGTGAGAGTCGGCGTGAATTCTACATCTAAAATTGCAGACCGCACCGCTTCTTGAGAACTCTGGAGGAGGCCACACGTGATTGGCCGACGCGGCTATGAAGGCCCCGCCTCGCTGTCAGCCATGCTGCAGGTGTCTTGGTGTGTCAGCGTGCAGGCGGTATATTTAGCAGGTTCGTGCCAAGACCGAGAGAGAGAGTGCTCTGCAGGGGGGCGTCCTGCCGCGCTGACGGAGCCCAGATGCTTCCTCTTTCCGTCGCTCCACGCCAATGACAATGACTCCTTCGCATGCCCACGATGTCTGCAACCCAGACCAGAGGAGGGGTGGGACACGAGGAGATAGTGAGGGGGGGGGGGGGGGGGGGTGGGGGGGGGGGTTCATGTCTGACCTGGTCCACCCCGGTCTCTTTCAAGGAAGGTTGGGCTTCGGGTTCTGACCCGGTTCGACTCGGTCTCTTTCCTGGGAAAAGTGGGTTGCTCTTGTTTTGTTCCCTGTACGTCTGTGAAGATGTAGGAGATGGTTCAAGCCTTGTCTCCTGGTCCATCCCTTCAGGGATTAATTAATACAGAGCAATTAATACAGAGCAATTAATTCAGAGCAATTAATACAGAGTGATGACACCTCATCCTGAGCCCCGCTGGCCTCATACTCCTCCACAGGCCACAAGGAGAGATGCTTTGGCCGCTGTAGGCGGTGTCTCTTGGACAGGATCCCCCCCCCCCCCGTGTCAGTCCTGTCCCCCACGTCCGGCTCTGACGCAGCGTCGGAGGGACTCTCCCCTACTTCTGCCAGGCTTTTCGTCGTAAAGGAGAAGCGGGCCGCGGAACTTCTGCGCACACGACGGCCACGCGACCACCGCAGGCCGGCGCGGGGCCCAGCGCTGGCCGTAGCCCGCGTCCCACAGCCCAGGACCGTCTCCGGCGCTGCGGCCCCCGATGAAATGGGAAGTGATACGCGCTCTGTGATGCACGCTTCTCTCTTTTCAGTGCAACCGCCTCATCATGGGGACTCATGCAGAGCTCACACACACACACACACACACACATGCACACACACGCACACGCACATACACGCACACCCGCACACACTCACACACACACACCCGCACACACACACACACTCACACAAACACACACGCACACGCACGCACACACACACATTCACACACACACACACCACATACGCACACACACACACACACACAGATACACAGCAACCTGGCTCTCGTACCAACATGCCCCACCCCCCTGATTTCTAATTAGGCAGTTTAACTCCTCCCCTCTCCTCGGTGACAGCCAGTGTGTGTGGTGAGCGTTCTGCGACCACCACCCCCAGCTGGGTGGCACACTGCAGTATAGTGGCTGGGGTATCATCTCCCCTGCTCCAGCTCTGAGAGGGCCCGGAGAGGAGCCTGCCGAACGCGGTGCCTGGTAGGTGTGTGGGCCTCGCGTGGTGAGGAATGTGCACTGACCCGTTTTGTGTCACCGCACTCACGGCTCGTGGCTTTCAATCTCGGGAACTCTGGGGGGGGGGGGGGGGGGGGAAACTCCTGAGTTCCAGAGAATGGACACAAGCCAGACACAGGCATGGGGCAATGATTGTGAGTGTTTTAGGTTTTTTTTGTGTTTGTTTTTCCAACCCAGAGACAATTGAATGTCTGCCTTGGGATTTCTGAGGTTTTTGTCATCCAAACTTTGCAAACTTTGTCCATAACACTTTGGAGCGTTGCCATGGACAGTCAAGAAGTACAAGTAATTTGTTACCGTACTTAGGTAACTTTTTAGCGTAGCTGTGCTTTACTTGAGTATCATTATTTTGTGAGACTTTATACTTTTACTCAACTAC
>JAXIVH010000013.1:5937981-5940481 GCA_036785325.1 Urophycis tenuis
CATTGTAAGTATGTATGTATGTATGTATGTATGTATCGTATGTATGTGTGTTTGTGTGCATGTATGTATGTATGTATGTATGCATGTATGCATTTATGTATGCATGCGTGTATGCGTGTATGCGTGTATGCGTGTATGCGTGTATGCGTGTATGTCTGTGTGTGTGTGTGTATGTGTGTATGTGTGCATGTATGTATGTATGCATGTATGTATGTATGTATGTATGTATGTATGTAAGTAGGTATGTATGTATGTATGTATGTATGTATGTATGTATGTATGTATGTAGGTATGTATGTATGTATGCATGCATGCATGCATGTATGTATGTATGTATACGTATGTATGTATGTATGTATGTATGTATGTATGTATGTATGTATGTATGTATGCATGCATGCATGCATGTATGTATGTATGTATGTATGTATGTATGCATGCATGCATGTATGTATGTATGTATGTATGTATGTATGTACGTACGTACGTACGTACGTACGCACGCACGCACGTATGTATGTATGTATGTATGTATGTAGGTATGTACAGTATGTATGTATGTATGTATGTATGTATGTATGTATGCATGCATGTACATGTATGTATGTATGTATGTATGTATGTATGTATGTATGTATGTATGTATGTATGCATGTATGTATGTATGTATGTATGTATGTATGTATGTATGTATGTATGTATGTATGTATGTATGTATGCATGCATGTATGTATGCATGTATGTATGTATGTATGTATGCATGTTAGTATGTATGTACGTACGTACGTACGTACGTACGTATGTATGTACGTATGTACGTATGTACGTATGTATGTATGTATGTATGTAGGTATGTATGTATGTATGCATGTATGCATGTATGTATGTATGTACGTATGTACGTATGTACGTACGTACGTACGTACGTATGTATGTATGTATGTATGTACGTATGTACGTATGTATGTATGTATGTATGTAGGTATGTATGTATGTATGTATGTATGTATGTATGTATCATATGTAACCTAAAGGCCCTCCTGTGGGTATGAAGGCACCCTGGTGGGCTCTCCGGCTGGCTGCGGGCCGCTGCAGGCTGTCCCACCGCTGAACCTGACGAGAAGGAGGCGGGACAAACGGACAGGTGAGGGATTAGGTCCTGACCTCGGTGACCACATACACCACCACACACCAGGCGGTTTTACCCCTGTTCACACACACACACACACACACACACACACACACACACACACACACACACACACACACACACATGTACACACACACACACACACACACACATGTACACACACACACACACACACACACACGTGCATGGGTGTGTGTGTGTGTGTGTGTGCATGTGTGAGCAAACAAGAAAGATGTATCTTTAATAGCTGCCCGCTAGATAGCAGAAGATGGTGAATAGTCAACAGAGATTTGATAAAAAAGCGAAGAGGAAGTGGTGGGCCTGTGGTCTGGTGTGCTGCCCCAGTTTGCTCAGTGCTAAACCAATAAGATACCACACACACTCACACACTCACACACTCACATACACGCATACACACACACACACACACAAACACACACACACGCACACACGCACACATGCACACATGCACACACGCACACACGCACACACGCACACACACGCACCACAATGGACCCCCTGGCTCCAAGGCCTATATCAGTGGCACTGATTTTCAGTTAGATAGCGGAGGGAACGGTGTGTGTGTGTGTGTGCTAATGGGTGTATGTGGTGATTTGTGTGTCTGGGCATTCATGTGCATACGTTTGTCTGGACCAATGTGTGTGTCTTTCTTTATGATTGCGTGCGTAAGTGTGTGTGTGTGTGTGAGTGTGTGTGTGTTGACAGTAGTAGATAGTCCTAACTGCTTTTCTCCTGGGCAGGTGTGCCCTGCGACTCAACATGGGTGAACTTTGCTCTGTCTGGACGTACGCAGGAGTCCCCCGTCCGATCCACAGTGTTGACCGTCACTGACCACCTGCGGGTTACGAAGGAAGGCGAGAGGCGCAGACACGCAAGAAAGCAAAGGAAAGAACAACTGATCTCCACAGATACACACACACACACACACACATATGAATCAGGAAGAAGTGTAGCCGACAGCTCAGCACGCACGCCATGTTGGGGCCTCGAGGGACCCAGACAGCAGCATCCAGCTGGGGATGTGAACTCCTCTGCATATTGGGTTTTGATGATTTCCTGTGATGCTGGCATCATGACCGACAACAGCCATGTGGCTGTGGACAGAGCTCCACAACAATAGTCTTAAGTACATAACAAAATGACTCGCGCACACCCAGTGTCCTCTCAGAGGGATTAAACAATACACACACACATGCACACACACATACAATTGTTTTCCCAGCGAGTCTTGGGATTGTGTTTGCGTAGCTTTGTTGGCCGTCCGATTCCCAAATACCAAAACCATTTCTCGTTTGGAAGATGGGATGCGGCTCCCTTGTTTATCTGCTG
>JAXIVH010000013.1:5952981-5954407 GCA_036785325.1 Urophycis tenuis
TCCACCACCATCAGCACAACCACCACACCCACCATCATATCCAACTCCTCCACCACCACAAACCACCACCGCCTCCTCCACCACCACCACCACAACCACCGCCTCCACTACCTCCACCACCACCGCCTCCACCACCATCAGCACAACCATCAAACCCACCACCTCCACCACCACAACCACCACCGCCTCCACCACCATCAGCACAACCATCACACCCACCACCTCCACCACCACAACCACCACCGCCTCCACCACCGCCACCTCCACCACCATCAGCACAACCATCACACCCCCACCACTCCACCACCACAACCACCACCGCCTCCACCACCATCAGCAAAACCACCACACCCACCACCATCTCCACCACCTCCACCACCACCACCACCACTGTTGATGTAATGGATTGAGCTGATGTGAAAGTAGACAGATGGGGTGGCAGCCAGACAACAGGCTGTCACCCCCCCAACGTCTGTTACTCTCGCCCCCTCTCTCTCTCTCTCCGCCCCCCCTCCCTCTCTCTCTGTCCTCTGGCCTTCTCGTGACTCCTTTTCTCCCCTCCCCCCCTTGCTCCTCTCCGCCTCCCTCCTGACACCTTTTTCATCCTTCACCTTCACACTCCCTTCTCCCCTCGGCTTCTTTCCTCAGCGCCACCGCCGGGCGCGGACAAAGTCAAGCAAACACCTCTTCTGCGCGTAGCGCTGCGTCTTTGCTGTATGCGACCTCCCCCCCACCGTTCTCCTGCCCGGGCCGTTATGGCCCCGCGCTGGGGGGGGGGGGGTGGGGGCCCTTCATTAAATGTCAATTATACGCCAGAGACCACACAGAGCACGCATCCGAGACAATGACTCCTGACCCCTTAAGGTCACCATGCTTATGGCTGTTCAGCTCCTGTTGAACAGAGCAGAATGCCTCCTCCGGGGGAGGGGGGGGGGGGGGGGGGGGTGGTCAGGACTCAGAGTTGAGTCCGTTAATGTCAGGGAGACATTTCCCAGAGCCAAAACTGACCCATTTCAGACCACAGCAGTGTGACAGCAACACGTGGTCGTGAACGTTGGTTAGAAGTGTTCCCCCCCACCCTCGCCACATCATCACGCCACACTGAAGCCCCCCCCCCCCACCCGCGTTGGAGCCGGGCCCCCCGTACATCTGGGTACGGCCGGGCTGCTCGTGGGCCCGGGACCAGATGGTGGTCTCGGAGAGGGGGGGGGGGGGGGGGGGGGTGGGGGGGTGCGGGGAGGGGGTCTCTATTCAGGCAAGCTGTGGTGTCTGTCGGCATTCCCCCTTGGCCCAACGCCCTAAATAAAACCTGTGGCAGCACCCTGGGGTGGGGTCTTTGTGCCGGGCGGGGCGGGTGAGCTCGGGCAGACGGGGAAAGATTAGAGAGGGAAAAAAAACCCCCCTCATGTTCTGTCCAGGAACATGA
>JAXIVH010000013.1:5962107-5998568 GCA_036785325.1 Urophycis tenuis
TGTGTGTGTATGTGTGTGGAGATCATTGTGTGTTTCAGACCTCCCCTTCCTTCCGGGAGGCTGGAGGAGGCTTTTCACTGCTGTGGTTATTGTTTACATCAGCTGTGGGAATCACAGGAGACGACAGCTAGGAGGCCCCTGAGAGGAGACAGATAGGAATACAAAGCAGGATCGCAGTTTGTTTGCAGCAAATAGGGTGTTTGTGTGTGCTTGCCAGTCATACATGCCTTTATGGCTTTTGTCTGGCCTTCTCTACATTGTAAAACGGGGAGAAGTGAGACAACCCTTTTTTCCACATAGGATCTGAGGGAGGAACTGCACACTGCCAGCTGCATGGCTAATATAACAATCTAAAGTAACAAGCAGTAGACCCATATATTATAGATTTATGGCATAAGGGACATCAATACATCATGTGTATTGATGCATTCGTCCTCAGTCCTCAGACCTGATAAATGTGTCTCCTTAGTATTTTAAAGTACTTATTTTAGACAGTAGCCCACTCTGAACTTTACCCAGCGCCACTGTTCAAATGTCAGCCATTACCAGCCTGTCTCTCTGTCTGGCCGCAGGTCTCGCTAATCAATCGCTAGCACGCCGCTAACCCCACCCCCCCACCCCCACCCCGGATGCCATGAACACCCGGGGCGGTCCGTGGGACAGGAGGGAGGGGAGCCCGTCCCCCGACGACCTGCCACAGCCGGACGGCTCGTGTGACGTGTGCGAGCCGGACGAGGCCAAGCCCTCCACGGAGGTCTGCCCCGGCTGCAGCTTCGCCTTCTGCCCCGGCCACGCCCAGGAGCACAGCCAGCGTACGGGCCACCGCCTCACGCCGTACCTTCACCAGACCGCCGGGCCAGAGGCAGCGGCGCCGCGGGGAGAGGACGGCCGGGAGCTCGCCGTCGACAAACTGGTCCCGGGGGAGGGCGAGGGCGAGGAGCGGGGCGCGGGGGGCGGGGAGGCGCGGGAGCCGGCCCCGCAGGCGAGGAGCACCAGCAAGCAGGCGGAGATCCTGGGAATGCTGTCCGCCGTGGTGGAGATGGTGATGGGGGGGCAAAAGGCGACGGCGGCGACAGCGGCGGCGGCGGCGGGGCCAGAAGGCGGAGCGGCGAGGCCGGTGCATGCCGACCCGTGGGCAGTGGGGAACGCGGCCCCTGACCCCTGGGCCCAGGGGAACGTTCCGGCGAGGCCGAGCGAGCCCGGGGGTGCGGAGCCCCGCCAGGAGGCGGTCCAGCCAGAGGCGGCCCGGCCGGAGGTGGCCACGGGGGGGAGCGCGGCGCGGGACACGGTTTGCGTGGAGAGACTGCGCTGTGTGCTCCACGGTCAGGAGGGAACGCTGTACTGCCGGACGGACGAGAAGATCGTGTGCGTGCTCTGTGCCCTGCAGGGAGAGCACCGCGGCCACGACATCATCACGCTGCACGAGGCATACTACTGGCAGAAGGTGAGGACCGCTCTCCTGCCCCCCCTGGTACTCTTAAGGCTGAGTTATGGTTCCGCGTAGTAATTACATAGTGATCACGCAATGGCCACGCAGTTGCTTGGATGCAGTCATGAGACCGTGATGGTTCTGCGTGGGGTTTACGTGTCGAAATGCAATTCAATGCCACACCGGTAGAGGGACCAGAATGACCATTCTGGTCATTACGGATTACTAGCGAGTAAAAAAAAAAAGTTTACAGAAATGAAGGCAAAAGTTTTATATATGTTGTCGCCAATCAGTCGAAGCATTTATCACACCGTGGCGGTGTTTACGAGTGGAAACCGGAAAAGCGATTTCCAGCTAATGTAGTTAGCAGACCAATCACAGCCAAAGCCACTGCGTTGGTGTTGCGTCGCCTCGACGCGCGTCTAGGATTTTTGGGAGGTGCATGTCAGGCCCTTGCTGTGGACGCAAGGGGGGTCCGCAAGGACGTAAAGGGTCCGTAACCCCCCAGCGTTGCGTCAACATGGAAGCAAAAATTAAGCATAAACCAGCCTTTACTGTTGCTCTCATGGGTGCGGTGGCAGCCGGGGGTTCTGTCCCCAGCCCTGTCCCTGTGGTCATGTACACATGCCTGCACCTCATGCCACACACAAGGCGCCGGCTGCAGAGCTGGAGTCGGGCCACGGGGCGCAGTGTCTGCCCACGCCTGGAGGTAAAGGCAGGGATGGGAGAGGATGAGGACTGTTTGTGTAGCCAGGGTCCAAAATTAACTTTTACAATTGCTTTTTCTGGAAGTGAACTCCATCTTCCCAGCAATTGTGTAGATAATAACCCAGATTTAGTTTGGGTTCATTTTGACACCCTGCCTATAGCTTATTAATATGGCAAAATGTGTTGCCATTTTGTATGGTTTGTATTTTAAATACAGTTTCACGTGGCATGTTTACAGCCATAGGGCAAGTGTAGCGAATAGATGGAGCAGCGATGTTGCTTGAACGACATCAATCGAACAAATGCAAAGCAGGAAAAATGGCTTACATTATGGTTACATTGGGCTCAAATGAACGAGGACAAAACTCTGCATGGAAGCGCAAATATTTACACAAGACCTATTTATGCGCTGGTATGGTGTTTCGTGTAAGTGCAGGGATTCATGAGAAATGCCTTCTTGAATACTGATTTTGTGACCTCCCACTGTGAAGATATGTAAAGCGCTGTTTGATACCAGCAAACAACTTTAAAGCCATTCTAAATGTCACAAATTACATTTACTTCTTTGTCCAGAACATCATGCCCATATCTCCTGTCTGCCTCACTAACTGATTATTGGGTATTGAGCAGCCAATCGATGATTACAACACCTCAGCTAATCATATGGAGATTCATCGTCTTTGGAATCACACAACAACACGTTCTGGCCAGTAAATATTGCTGCCATATTCTGAATACAAATGCGGTCCATCATTCAAGATACGATTATGAACGTACGATTCAATTAGGCTTGGAAATCAAGTCTCCAGTATCAGATAGACACCAACGGGGATACTCACCGTACTGAACTACACATTACATTAGAGCCCATTTAACGTTTAACAGGACATGTAAGTGAAAGTCACTCCCACTCCTTTTCTATTAGTACTTATATTGAGTCGTTTAGCCGGCACTTTTATCCAAAGCGGTGAACTGCAATGAATTTCTGAGATGCATGTCGTCCTTGAGCTCATTAAGGTGAGCTCAAGGATGACTACAGGTAGGTTGTGGAAATTGGGAATTGAACCTAGAACCATTCACATGGCCAGGGGTCCCGGCCCCCTGTCCACGACACTGTCCTGCCCCCGTTTTCTTGGTGTTTAAACCCTGCATGTCGGACAGCTCCTGCTCCAGATGGGTCCGGGGCTCTGAACGCAGCCTGAGATGAAATTGTGGGTCGGTTTGATGGCAGTTGATCTTAATGCATGCGCTCTGCTCTCAGACCCAGGAGGGCCCTGACCTACTGGCCCAAACCAAGCTGATGGGGGCGAGGATCATGAGCAAGTGGACCGATCCAACGGTGAGTCTGACCTCGAAACCCTGACCCTGTGTATTCTGTGTTGTGTTGTGTGCTCCGTTTGCCTCTGCTTAAAAGCCTCCATGAGGATCCATCAGGCGCTTAGCGACATGAGGGCCAATGTGGACCAGTGCCGCTATGATTGACAGCTGGCCCACCCTATCAGAAGTGCCCGGCATTAACTTGAAATTGAAGGAACGAAGAAATAGCTGCGCTATTAATCGCTACAAATATGTCAAAACAGTTTTTTTGTAATTCATTATTTCAGAATTTATTTTTTAAGAAACCAAGATTAGATTTTACCGCTACAGAAAGGACCAACACTGACAACAATGGTCTCAGTCTCCTACCTCCACAACCACCTCCAGTCCTCGTTCAGTTGATTGGTTTTTTTTGTTACATGTTTACAAAGCGCTCGCAATTGCCTACAACCTTTGACGTACGTGTTTTTGTTCATATTTAGCCCAGGCTACTTTATATGGTTCTCTTCTCCATGGTCTTGACGAGCTATTTGTCAAGTCTTTATGTTCGTTTTTAAAATCACATGCATGCATGCATGTTGTGCCTTAAATCCCCCCCGGGGATGAATAAAGTATAATCTAATTATCATTGGAGCCTATTATTGTTTGCCATTAATCGTCTGCTCTGTGATGAGTCCGTGTGTTGTTTAATGTTGGGACAATTGCTGTAGGCCTACTGCCTATATCGGAATTAAAAAAAAAATAGTGGCCCACCCTATGTTGCAAAAGTCCACCCTGTTGAAAGATCCTGGCTACGCCACAGCAACATTTGTGTTACATGTATGGATATTGTTGTTGCATCAGCTTAAGGCATGAATGCTTATTCTATTCTACTCTACGACTACAGTCAAGGGATACATTTTCACGCACTTTGAATTCAAAGCATTTTTTTTTTTATAAATATGACTCATCTTTTATGGACTAATTAGCTACAGCATTGGATCATTTTTCATATCCACCCTGCTCCCCAAAATAACAAAAACTATACTGATACGAATGCATCACTTTGTCGCACACACTCGCGCGCGCGCGTTGAGATATTACCTGCGACGTGCGACAGCCTGCCGGTGTTCAGTCGCACCTCCCTGCCTCTTCATCACCGGTGCCGGCTTATTCTGCTGACGTTACCTCATTCAGGTCGTCTGCCGGGGGGATTCACAGAACCCCCCCCCCAAACAATCGAGAACCTCAGGGGTTTTATCTCCGACGAGGAGCGCCAAAGCGGGCCGCGGAGCAACAGATAAACAAACTGTGTTTTTCCCCCGGCTGGCGCCGAGACGCCACGGCGCCGGGCCGAAGGAGGCGGCGTGGAGCTCAGACTCAGGACACCAGCACGGGGCTGTGAAGACGCAACGCGGCGTGGGATGGGATAAGGAGGGATTAGAGGCAGATTATGTCATAAAGGTGTCGACGGGTAAACACGACAGCCAATTATTTGAATCCGCACAGTCGTTCATCCTGCCCCATCACACGGCCCTGCCAGATGTCTTTTTTTTTGGAGGGGGGGGGGGGGGGGGGGTTGGGAATTCATAATTTGACTGCAGGCTGAGGAGTGATGAGGAGGCTGTCAGAGCCCACTGCTCCCTCAAGGCCCTGAGCGGCTGCTGTCTCCCATTTGACTCAGCAGTTCTGCTCCCAGGCTGGCATTAGAAATCCAGTGCATGCCTTTTTTGTGAAATTATACTTCTTTGATCGTTTTTCCCTTTTTTTTTCTTTCTTTTTTTTTTCTGTTTTTGTGAAATCGTATTTCATGCAAATGGCATTTGGGTTGCTGTCGAATGCCGCAGGTGGTCAGTGCACATTGAACATGTCAAGTCAGTCATCGGTCTATGTTTGGTGTGTCCCTGAACTCGCCTATTATGATGAAGAGGTTGTTCAAGATGCTATGGTTGCTATGGTTGCCCTGCCTCCCAATTCAACGAAAAGCCTGCCCAGCTGGGAGATTCCTTGTCATTTTCATGAGACCTTGGAACACAGGCTATACAATTCCATTACAGGGACAAGACACATTATATTTCATTCAAGATGGCGTAATAGCTTCTGTTTGGCAAACACAATAGCTCACGCAATTTTGTGTGTGTGTGTGCGTGTGTGCGCGTGTGTGTGTGCGCGCGTGTGTGTGTGTGTGTCCGCGCGCGCGCGTCTGCGTGTGTCTATGTCTAGGTTTTATGTCCATGACATACAAAACAACCATATACTGTACAGGAGCAGAGAGGCGACACTGCGTGTCACACGCATGTTTGCATGGAAACACATCACAGGTCCTGGGGCGGGTTGGCTGAGGGAACTCCACCAGGCTTAACAGGATCATGAATAACTGGCTCATCAACCATCTGCTGTATCTGCTCCCTGAGCTGCCTCCCGCCGTAGATCAGAGCCGTATGTCCACACCAGAGCAAGTGCTCTCGAGAATGCGCTGACGAGTCCCTGAAATGTGGCACGACTTGACCTTCTGTGACCTTCGCTGCGGCGGCATAATGCGAAAGGCCACACGAGGGCTTTGTAATGCAGTAATGGCCGGCCTCATTCCGGACAGCCCTGAGCTGTGATCCAGCTCACGGTCGTATTCTGAGAGACTCACCCTGGGCCCCTCTCCTCTCCTCTCGAAAGGTTTCGCGTTGGGAAATCCCTGCTCTTCACTGCCGGGACAAGTGCACGTGTCATTATGTGTGTCAGAAACCCTTGAGATGTGTGGATTTGTCCCCACGTCTCCACCACGCCCACTTCAAAATGTTCAAAAGCGGCTCTTGTTATGCGTGTCATGTCGAAGCTACATGTTCTTCCTACTGTGTCATCGCAGAACTTCTGTTCTGGCAGTCGTACTATGTTATATAGCAGAACGTCTGGCCCAGCAGTCCTACTATGTTGTGGCAGAGATTGTAGGGTGAGACCACATAGACCCTGTGCCGCAAACTAGAAACTACAGGGGATGGAGTTCTGCCTTGTTTCCTGTTTCCTTATTCTACCAAAGAAAAAACCCATCGGAGTGGGTGGATGAAGCTTTCTGAAGGGGATTTCAATGTTTTTTTTGGTTTTTTTTAATAGTGCATTTCCAAAGTGGCCATTCTATGTTGATTTGAAAGATTTACAGCGACAGTAAAACAAACAACGGAATAGTTTGCGTTTGCCAATAAGGGGCTTACAGATATCCACCTCGAGCGACGAGATTGGTCGCAACTGAAATTGAAGTGAAGCGCGACGCTCGCCCAGACGCCTGCCGTGTGAGAGACCACGTGGTCGCTGACGGGGGGGCTTCTGTCGCGGGGGGCCCGCCTGAATCTTATTCTTAGTCTTTAAGACTGATTCTATGCAGGTGTGCGCGGGGGAGATACTAAAATCCATGCGCTTTCCGTTTCGCTGTGCACACAGTGAAATGTATACATAGCGTGTATATACAGTATATATATATACATACGGTGGCGTGTGAGGTACCATCGTAACTTAACCGCTGTTTACTTATGAAATCTCCCCAGTTTAATTATGTTCTTTGCCCTCAGGTGAGGGGGGGTTTAATCTCTGAGCTCATATCTGCGCCGCGCTCGGGGGGAACGCAGAGCGGCGCACACACAGGGGCCGCCGTGGAACCCGATGCATGTTAATTCGCCGTCGGAGGCTGGAACGCCGTACAGGGGGGGGGGGGGGGTCTCTGCGGTGGCACCACGCCAACGCCCGCCCGGCTCCACAGCGCCCGGCAGTTGGCTCGCTCGATCGCATTCGACGAATGCGTTCGTATCAACTATTCCGACTGTAAATATTTCCGAAATAAATATTGACAATGTCGGCCGGCTGGATATTAGCTGTAGCTCTGTGTGAGATGGGATGAGATGAGATGGAATGGGGGGGGGGGGGAAAAAGTGTTTTGTGCATCCAAACCAAGATGGCAGGTACTATATTTACTGTACCCCGACTCTCATGTTTTATTTACTGGCTCTCTGCCGTGCATAATATTATACATGGCTGACTGCCTGTGGTCCTCCTCTTGTGTGTGTCGACTCCTCCAGAGAGAGGCGCGCTATATCCTGGGAACACAGAGACACACACACACACACACACACACACACACACACACACACACACACACACACACACACACACACACACACACACACACACACACACACACACACACACACACACACAAACACACACACACACACACACACACACACACACACACACACACACACACACATTACAAACACAAACAACATCTGTGTGTGATGCTGACTTCAGCTTTTCTCCCCTTCCCTCCCAGTATTTACAGATGAAAGGGGGTGAAGGGGCTGCAAGTGTTTTTGGGGGGGGTTTCAGGACCACTGAACTATATGCTGAATATAGCCAGAAGACAGAAAACAGTGACTCTGAAATAGATTGCATTACGTAAGGCTCTACGTAGGACCGTCGGAGTCCAATGCGGAGTGATGTGGATGCTTTGAACACCCAGACTCACTCCATTTGCTTTGATGATTGGAGTCACCAGAAGCCCTCTTCACACGCGCTGTGTGAATAACATCCAGTCGGAGGGTGAATTGGCAGCTGCAATCTCACGCCCGAGTTGTTGGCCTTTTGAAAAGCTGATTCCAGGGATTTGTCCATTTCATTTCAGAATCTACAAGTGAATGCGGGCGGCGCTCAGTGTATTGTGTCTCCGTTTGTTGGTCAGGGTCTTTTAGACACAAGCTATGATTCAAAATGTAGAGTGAATGTGCAAACCTCAGCCTTTCGCCGCCATGCATTATTCTACGAGCCAAGTCCCAGTGGTTGTCTTTTTAACATTTGCAATGCAAATGATTATATATATATATACTGTATATATAAACAAAAAGAAAGGCACAGACCTGTAGCCTGCCACGACATGCAGAGCGGGGCGACAGTAGCTCAGTGGGTAGAGCGGGTGGACAGAGCGGGTCGTCCAGCAACCGTAGGGTCGGCGGTTCGATCCCCTTGATCCCCCCCCCCCCCCCCCCCCTCCTCCAACTGTCCACATGTCGAACCCTCACAAATGTACTGATTGTAAGTCTCTTCGGACAAAAGCGTCTGCTGAATGCCCCTTCAGAGCGCCAGGCCATCTCTGTGATGCCACGCGACAAATGGCCGAGCCCGGCCTCACCTGCGTGCGGATGGTCAGGGAAATACTTCAAATGTTTTTCTCCCAAAACCTCTTTCCCCGCCGTCCTTGTTTTACTCTTCATCCGTCCTGCTTTTCTTCATCTCCACTTGATTCTGGCTTTGCTTCTTGCTGCTTTTAAATCTTTTAGCCGCCCTCGTCTCGGAGCACTTTCACTTTGTTTGATTTCAATAAGAACCTTGCGTGGCTGCAGTATCCTCACGTCTGATACAAAATCTCCATCGGTATTCAAACCATCATTATGAGGCCCAAGGCCCTTTCATATATATATATATATATATATATATATATATATATATATATATATATACTTGTCTCTTTAACTTTTCAGACTGTTCTTTATATTACTTTTGGAGGAAAAGGAGGTTTTGAATGACCTTTTCTACAGATTCCTGGGACAGTGGGGGGGGGGGGGATTAAAGGACCTGATCTCAAGAGCTGAAGAATGAGTGATTTTTAAATAGATTAATTTGGAACAGGGCCACTATTTCTCGAGGCAAGGACAAGCACTTCCAATCCGTTGACTTCACATTGTTCGGGTTAAAAGTCGATTCACACCGGTAGGACAGGGAGAGGTGTTACAGAAATGCAGATTGCAGCTCCACACACATCACACAAATCTCCTGCCGTTAGAAGTGATGGACAATGCATATCTGTAATTCACTTCTAACGATGTAATTCATGGTTGGCAAGGCGCGGTAACCGTTTATATCATCGTGTAACAAATCACAAAGACAAAGCTCGCGGGCTTCCTACGGCGAGCATGGCCAATCAGAGCAGGCCACAGCAGCTGTTTATTGACTTTATGTATCACTCTTTAATCAGCGGCACACAAAGTGATGCTCCATGGAATCCATTGCGATGTCTCGTCATTTCATCCTATTGATCTCCTTATTTGTCTTCACGCTGATTTGATGGGCGGAGTCTCGTTCCCCTCCCGGCTACGCAGCCAAGCGACCAATCACCGCACACTCAGGTGGCCTGGCCAATCACATTACACGACGGTGTCATTTATGTATATATATATATATATATATATATATTGTGTCTATATATATGTGTCTGTATGCCAATGACGTCAAACTAGAAATGACAGTATTTATATTATATAGTTTCTGTGACATTAAATTATACCATTTCACATTAGGGTCTCTCCTGACTCACATTGACAGGGCAGAATTTCCTTTCCTTCCAGTGTTTCCCTTCCCCATTCACAGTATGCTGTTATTAATCCCCAGGGATATTGCCACTGTCACAGGTGCTCTGCTCAAAGATGGGAACGTAATAGTAAAAAAGATAGAATAGAAATACAAGAAGCAAAGAAACACAAAAATACAGTATGGCAATATTGTAAAATTATTGAACAATATGCATACACACACACACAGTGTATTTAAATGTAACTATGAACAATGCATCTATGAAATGGCTTAGATGCTTGGATATTGTGCATGCACTTGAAATATATAATATATAAAGCATTTCAATGTTGTAAAGGTAACCACAAAAAACCGCAAGGTTTCTTTCAGACTCTTTAGAAACGCTGGATTCTCTGAGGCTAACAGTCTTCTCTCACTCTTGGTGTCCCTATGAGCACAGAGGTTCCCTGCTGTGTCTCTCCAGGGGCCTCAGCTGGAGGGTGGGGGGGGGGGGGGGGGGGGGGGGGGGGGGGGGGCGGTTGGGCGCCCCCAACCGCCCAACCGCCTGCAGCATGCATGGATGCCTTTCCCCTCATCTGCAGGGCTGATGCTAACGCGGCGTCTGTCGTTCTGCAGACAGTCCTTCAGGCACCTCAGAGCGATGGCATGCGGAAGCAGCCATCTTGGAAGTCTGGGCCCATTAGTGGGGAGGAGATGGCAGAGGGGGAGAGGGAGCGAGAGGCGGGGGGTACCAGTGGCAAATCATGCATGAAACGATTGTAATGGCTTTGAGCCACTGGTTAAATGCTAAATATGATCACCATTACCATCGCGTCCAAATATAGTACATCACCGAGACTACATTTCAAATACATTCAACCCCAACAGCTACAGTGACTGCTCTCAAGTGGTTCTTCTGGGACGATTCATCCATACCGCTCCATCTGAAGCCTCGGGACGAAGGAGCAGGTCTAAGTAGGACAAGGCGAGCTCAGACGCTTCTGGGAACATCAACCGGCATTCACGATTACCTTGGAAGGGCTGACTCTTCTGTGGGGAGCGGGTGGACGTCCCACTGGCTCCCTGATTGTTCTTCATTGGATTAATTGAAGGTCTAGCGGCCTAACTTTTAGTATTCACATTCCCTGGGCAACGGCTACAAAGCTAGAAGAAATCTCACCGCTTCTAGAGAGAAATAACTATTAATCTTGGGGAATATAAACACAACATTTGGGGGGGGAGAGGACTCCAGGTGGAAGAAAACGAAAAGCCTCCGTTAATCCCTGGCCCTGCCAGTGCAGGGGGGGGGGGGGGGGGGGAGGAGACTGAACTCATTTGTTCACTTCCCCTGTGTGGTGGTAATTCCCCGCCATCTCGTGGGCTGAGAACACTGCGGGGGACTTTTAATCTCTGAACCCTTAATGTCCGGGCACCGTAATTAAAAGTATTCCGACGTAAAATAGAGGGATTTAGTGGCTGTTTAATTGGTCACGGAGGAGGAACAGGAGGAGGAGGAGGAGGTGGTGGTGGTGCAGCCGAGCAGGATGCCAGCCGGCCCGGCGTGGTGGGGGGGGGGGGGTCTTTGTGTTTCCGGTGGTGGGACGGCTGTTTACTCGAGGAACAGCATAGCAACGTCCTTGCACGCTACGGTTTGTGAGCAGGCTGAAGACAAGATTGTGTGTGTGTGTGTGTGTGGAATGAAACTGTGTGTGTGTGTGTGTGCGTGTTTGTGTGCGTGTGTGTGTGGAATGAAACGATGTGTGTGCCTGTGTGTGTGTGTGCCTGTGTGTGTGTGTGTGTGTGTGCGTGTGCGTGTGCGTGTGTGCGTGCGTGTGCTCTTGTGTAGTCTGTCCCACAGCACCCCGCCGCGTTTCTACCATTTTGTTTTTTACATCCAAAATAAATTGCAGGAAATTGGGCTTGAGGGAGGTCAGTAAAAAAACCCAAACAGCGTTTCTGGTGGATGTCTCGCCACGCACCAGTCAGGGAGTACGCTCTCCTGATGGTTGACTTTGAGTTTGTCTCTTTTTTTTTTTTTGCTTTGGTGATTATTCCCCACACACATTACCGCATGGCACTGACTCATTAAATTGCATTTAATAACGACATCGCCATTAAATAATTGAATCCAGTGCATGTCGCTCCCATATACATGAAGGCCACAATTCTGCCCCCCCAAAATCACTTGTTCGCCCGCGACCCACTAAACAACAAAAGAGAGAGAGAGCAGTAATTGTGAATCTTGGTCGGCAATTAAAGTGCCTGGAAAGCACGCTGGGCTCCGGTCCACAGATGGCGTACGAGGGAGCGGGCTTCGGCGCCGCAGCTTCACGCCATAAATTAGCGGCAGCGTGACGGGTCAGGGCCTCATTAAAATGCCTCTCACGGAGAGACCGCGAATACGCCACGAAAACCTTCAGGTCTGGCACTTCTTCTTCTTCTTCTTCTTTGGTTATTCTGTGGTTATTTAGCTCTTCTTTTTTTTAAACTGATCTTTTTTTTTCCCCCTTTTGTGCCTCGTCGGTATCTAATCTCGGTCCTCCTGGCGTCTTTTCTTGAGTCTTTGTGTCTTCGGTCCTTTTATTTTCGAAACGCCTTTTTTAACGGCGCGCTTGACCTTTTACTCGGTGTCGGGGTTTCCACGTTTTTTCTCCGTTTTTCCTTCCTTTCATCTCCACGGCGTTTTCTCTCTCTCTCTCGAGGGACGACTGAGACGAGAGCGGCCGCCGCAACCAGCGGCACACAGCCAAGGTTCGAACCCCGCCCCCCCCCACCCCCTGTGGGTTCCCCCCCAGGTTCGGACCCCCCGGTGTTCAACGCTGCCTTCTTCTTCTTCCTTTCCTCTCCCAGATGACCACAGAGGAGCTGCAGGCCTTCGTGGACGCCCAGTTCGAGGATCTGAAGGGTCTGGTGCGCGTGCAGGAGCGCCGCACCCGCCACCTGGTGGACCTGAAGGAGGCCTTCCTGACCGCCACCGCCGCCGAGAAGATCGCCGAGATCAACGTGGAGACGGAGCGCTTGGAGGAGGAGATGACCTTCATCGCGCAGGAGATGGCCGCGCTCAACCGGGCCAAGATGGCGGCCGGCGCCGCCTCCGCTGCCGCGCAGCTCCGGGCGGAGGGCGGGCAGCGGCAGGAGGGTCCGGGACCGCCGGACCGGAGACAGGTGAGAGAGCTGGCCAGGGGTCGTGTTTTGGCGCTCGCCACTTTTATGCAACACGAGACAATCGAAATGTGAGGTCGCGAGGTTAGCTTTTTTTTTTTTTTTGACATGGTATGTTTGGTGGATGTCACATCCTGTGTGCAACCCCCCCGCCCCTTCATTTACAGTAGATATCGCACAGCAAAGTGCTTTCTAAATTCTGCAGCAATACCTACATCTCTAAGGCGTCGATTATGGTTCCGCGTAGTGATTACATGGTGATCACGCAATGGCCACGCAGTTGCTTGGACGCAGTCATGAGACCGTGATGGTTCTGCGTGAGGTTTACGTGTCGAAATGCAATTCAATGCCACACCGGTAGAGGGACCAGAATGACCAGAATGACCATTCTGGTCATTACATACGGATTACTAGCGAGTAAAAAAGTTTACAGACATGAAGGCAAAAGTTATACATGTTGTGCCAATCAGTCGAAGCATTTATCACACCGTGGCGGTGTTTATGAGTGGAAACCGGAAAAGCGATCTCCAGCGGATGACGTTAGCGGACCAATCACAGCCAACGCCGCTGCGTTGGTGTTGCGTCGCCTCGACGCGCGTCTAGGATTTTTGGGAGGTGCACGTCAGGCCCTGGCGGTCAACGCAAGGGGGGTCCGCAAGGACGTAATGGGTCCGTAAGCCCCCCAGCGTTGCGTCAACGCGGTAGCATAACTTGCACTGAAAGTTCCACATCAGTGGAACACAGATGAACTGGGAGCGCAGTCCAGACCACCGGTAAGTGACGGTGATCATCAGGAAGTTAAACCGAGACGCCATAGTGAACCCCTTACTGAAGCAAACTACAACCACGCCTCACGGACTGCGGTGAAAACGCGGTGTTTTCCAGCAAACCGCCGCTCTCCGATGAGGGCTGAGACGGCCCCCGGGGCGACGTCACGTCCACCGCCAAGCGCGCAGCGAGCGGTGAGATCACGACACCCGTACAGTGGGGGCCACTGTCCTTGAGGGATGATTTACTGTTTAGTGGGTCATTTCTAAGCATATTCAGCCATAAAAAATAAAAAAAAAGCCCGCCCGTATTTGCTCTGCTGCGTGGAGCTGCACCATCTGCGCTGCCTCCCGAAAGTGCCGTTCGCCACGTGATGTCATGGCCCGGTAATGGATTGGTTTTTATCGAGTCGACGCTTCTCGGAGCCGCGTACGTGCGGTGTGTCGCACACACAACAGACCTTCGGTGGGGGGGGGGGGGGCGTCTTAATGGCTGAGGTTCCACACACCGCGTCGCCACCAAAGTGTAAGCAGTTGGTTCCGGTGGAAAGAGAGTCTTGGAAGGGGTCAGCTGTGGACGCAGGACGGGGGTTGGGGGGGGGGGGGGGGGGAAACGAAGGCTGGAAACATCTGCTGGTGTTTGGCGGAGGGGCTTAAGTGTTGCTAAGTTTGTCCGCGAGCCATTAGCCAGATACACAGAGCAGCTGGTCCCACTGCCCTCTCCCCTCAGCCCCACACCGCCTCCCGCTCTCTGCCTCTCCCGCTCCCTTGTTCTGTCTTCCTTTTTTTTATCTTCTCTGTCTTATTCTCTCCATCGCTCTCCCGCTCTCGGCGGCCCGTGTCTCCCGTTCCCTCTGCTTCTCTTTCTGCGTTTCTTTTTGTTCATCTTTCTCCTTTATGTCCCTCTCTCTGTTTTCTGTTTCTCTACTCCCTCTTATTTATTTGACTTCTCTCTCTCTCCCTCCCTCTCTCCTCCCATGCGTCTCCCTCCCTCTTGCGTAACAGTGCCGGGTCAAGGTGAGGCTGCCTCACAGTGAGCACAGCAGCGGGCAGCAGCCCAAAGCCCACCGTTCACCCCCAGCTGTTCCCCCCCCCCCCCCCGCCGTGCACTCCTGCAGTCCAGGTGAAACCTGTGCAGACAAACACTTGTGTCCGGGTCTTTCACCCGTGACACGCCGGTCAGAGCAGCTCGCCGATTCAAAAGCACAAAGTGTGGGGAATCGGCGGAGGGGGGGGGGATGTCTTGGCTCGGTCCTAATGAGGGGCGGCATGGGGGGGGCAGTGGCTCTGTATTCCGGGTACGGCGTTCTGCGTGAGGAATTGATCCTTTTGGGCCCCCGGTCGTAATGGATCGGCGCGCGTCCCGGCGGTTGATTAGGCGGCGTGTGCAATATGGTAATGCGACTTGAGACTGTTGCTTAAAATCCATCTTTATCTTTTTTTTTCTTTTTTTTTACCCATTTCGCTTTAAAAAATGTACTCCGGGTTTTCCTCCGCGCGTATTCTTCCCCCGTCCTCTTTAGCTCGGTGTTATTCCCGCTCCCTCTGCGACCATTCAGCGGCACCCCCGGGCTCCGACAGACTTGATTTAATCTATTTACAAAATTGGGTGAAGAACGACTGTGACTCCGTAGCCAAGATAGCGAGAGCTACTTTGTATGCATATCTATAATCCACTCGTAACACAGCCGCGCACACACGCACGCACGCACATGCACGCACATGCACGCACGCACACACACACACACGCACACACACACACACACACACACACACACACACACACGTGCACGCGGGGGCAGCCTGGCTGTGGAATGGTTTTTAAAAACCCTGGGATTAATTTATTTCTCCTGATTATGATTCTTCCCGCCTCAGAACAAACTGTATAATTAAGGTGATTTAACTCGCTGGAGGTCAGGTATACAAATCACCGCGAGTTTGGTTCATTATTTCCGTCCGTCATTCATTAATAACTCTGCGGGTGGATGATTGCGCGGGAAGACGCGTGCGGCGCACGCGCCCGTACATTTCAACCGCGCGTCGTAAACACCGCGTTCCCCAGCGCCCTGAAAATGCCGACCAGACAAGGTTTCCAGTCAGCGTGTGTAGGCCACGGAGACGCAGCACACTTAATCACCAGGCCTCTGTTCTGCCAACCATTTCACAAATACCCCATTAAATCAATTAAAACAAAATAAATAAAGGTGTAAACAACCACACAGTGTTTATTCCTCCAATTACTGACGGCAGAGATGACAACGTGTGATGTGTCAACACTCAAGCTATGTACCTTTTTAGCCCAACCTGTGTACTGGGGCACAGGTATTTGGTACAGTTTGAATATTATAACTGCTATCTGTGTGTGTGTGCGTGCATGTGCGTGTGCGCGTGCGTGTGTGTGTGTGTGTGTGTGTGTGTTAGTTCCATATAACGATATCTAATGAGATTGGCAGGAAAGCTGCACCAGAACTGGGTATACATTGGACCGAGGGGAAAAAAGCAAGCCAGACTTATGTGCAACAATCGATTTCAAAAGTGCAATAACACTGCAATGGAATTAGCCTGAGATTCAGATCTGTATTGCCTTTCTGCGCCATTGTGCAATCTCTGCTAGCCTAAGCCCTTGTGCGTGTAAGCTGGGTGCTGGGAAATGGAGCCTTGCAATGGGCTCCCCATTGACAGAAAGCAACAAGTTTAATGAAGGTTTGGTTCAGATACCTGAAAAAAGGTCACGCCAGCAACAAATATGTTGCTATCGAGATTTCTCATTTCAGTTCAAGTACGTTTCAAATGCTGAACTTTAGATAGCGTTGTTGGTGAGGTCGACTGAGGGAGACAAAGGAGCAGTAGACTTGTCACATTCTCACAAATTGACTTTTGAGCTCATTCAAGTCATTCACATGAGCAACCGTGTGTAAACGGGTAATAAGTTCAGTGTTTGAAGCCTAATTTGAACAGATATTTTCACAGTGTAATTACATTCAGATATTACAGATATTTTTTCTGAGGGTGATTACATTCACTCCCAAGTCCTCCACAGTAAGAGCGTGACATGATCTGTATTCATTACCTGTATGCACTTCTGAAAATTAGAAGGTCACAAGAATTTATTTGATATGTTGGGATATAAACGAGGGATTTCCAGTAGAGGATTGCAACTGTGTACATACTGATCTGTGAAGGCATTGAAATCAAGCAAGAGCTTAGTGTTACTTTATGAAGTATCATGCCCAAGTATTCAGATTGGATATAAAAATAAAAATAAAAACAAATACACAAGATTAAAACAAATCAGAAATTTGAACAGCCACAGACAGACAGACAGTTTATTTTCCTCTTTTTGCCGGAGCGCATTATTAATTGATTGCTGTCCGTGTTTAAATAGAATTTCAGCGGATGTGACCAAAATGCTTCTAAAATAAAAAGCTTAGCCTACATAACGTGTGCCAGAGCATCTCGGGCCAACTGCTTCACCGCTCCAGCCCCTGTAGCGGGCGATTCCAGCTCACTGCGGGCCAACTCCCCCAGTCACACACACCCCCCCCCCCCCACACACACACACCCAATGGAGAGCTCTGCACTCTGCACATGAAAGGGAATTAATTGGCCAGGTACAGCTCCATGGCAACAGCAGCGAAAGTTTTAATTAATTCAATATTACGATCAAGCTGTTCACATGCTCGCCGGGAACCTGTGCTCACTGCATTCTCATTGGAGGAAAAAGATTAACCTTTTCCTCCTTTTTTTTCTCTCTCTCTCCCTCCCTCCCTCCCTCTCCCCCCCCCCCCCCCCCCCCCCCCCACCTCTCTCTGTTTTCAGCAGGACATGGAGGCCAGGCCGAGGTAGGACAGCCCTGGCGGTGATTCATCGTCTCTCCTCTGCCGTAGTAGTGGCTCCGGGAAGCCGTAAACCTTTAAAACAAGCTCGGCCCAGGCTGTGCGTTCCCCCCCCCCCACCCAACCCCCGCGGTTCCTCCCAGACCTAAAAGGAGAAATCAGGCGTTGTGCAGAAGTCGGAGCCCGGCCGAGCCGAGCCCGGTGTCCGTGTCTCCACGGCATCGATGGCAGACGGAAGCGGCCCCGTAGTATTGTGTGTGTGTGTACAACTCTATCCTCCCTCCCCAACATATTGGAAACATGACCCACTTTTTTTCTTCTTTTTTTTTTGTGTGTGTGTTGCGTTATTTCGGATCCACCGACGATGCACCGCAGCAAGTTTTTTAGACGAGATTGTTTTCAGACACACTTCTTTATTTTGTGTCCTCGTCTCTTTCTCTTGTACTCCTTGCCGCTGTGACACGTGAGCCATTATCCTTTTATCGGGGGGAAGGAAATCTGTCCACCCCGCCGCCCGCTGTAGTCCTGGCTGCTCAGCCAGCCGCAGCCCGGCCTCTGAGAGACGGCAGTGGCACTCACTCACCACGCTAACATCTCTGGGCGTGTGGGTGGACGTACAGACACTTCGTTTTATATATTTATTTTATCCAATTGCACAATGTCCGCCGTGTCTCGTCAACCTTGTGTGTGTGTGTGTGTGTGTGTGTGTGTGTGTGTGTGTGTGTGTGTGTGTGTGTGTGTGTGTGTGTGTGTGTGTGTGTGCGCGTGTGTGCATGTGCGTGTGCGATTGTGTGTGTGTGCGCCTGTGTGTGTGTGTGTGTGTGTGTGTGTGTGTGTGTGTGTGCGCGCGCGCGCGCGCGCGTGCGTGAATGAGTGAGTGTTCATGCTTCTAACTGTGTCAAACACACTGTAAAATGGATATTACTGTTCTAGCCTGGCCCACATTGATCGGGTGACACAGAAACCCTCCCCAGCCCTCCCCCCTCCCTCCCCTCCCTCCCCCTCCCGAGCAGGGGAGATGATGTCATGCTGTCTGTCTCTCTCTGGGCTCCCATTGCAAGAGATGCATGCATACATACATACATACATACATGCATACATACATGCATACATATACACATACACACAGACAGACAGACAGACAGACAGACGTACTTTAATAATCCCTGAGGGAAATTGCATTCGTTACAATACAATACTCCAGTGCAAAAGGAAGAAGAGACAGACACTCTACGTAAAGTAAAGTGTTAGAATATAAATATATAAAATAAAATAAAAAATAAAAATAAAAACCTATGTAAAATAAACCTATGTAAAATATAAACCTATGTAAGCAATATACAAAATATACAAACAAAGAAATATACATAAATGTACATACAACCAGGCATACACTGAGAGGTGATAGCATACGCAAGGATGTAGCATGACAGAATCTATGTTGGAAAAGACCAGTTGTGCAAAGAGATGACCAGTTATGCAGTGAAATTAAAAGAAATGACCAGTTATGCAATATGAATGAATAACCTGTTGTGCAGCAGAAACTATGATGAAAGTGACAGATTGTATAGTTTGATGACCACAGGCAGGAATGATTTCCTATGTCGCTCTGTGGTGCATCTCGGTGAGAGGAGTCTTCTGCTGAAGGAACTCCTCCGCTGAGCCAGGGTGGAAAAGAGAGGGTGAGAGGCATTGTCCATGATAGTCCGTAGCCTGGACAGCATCCTCCTATCTGCCACGGTAGTTAGAGTGTCCAATTCCTCACCCACTACATCACCAGCCCTCTTGATGAGTCTATTAAGTCTATTGGTGTCCGCAACCCTCATCCCACTGCCCCAGCATGTGACAGCAAAGAAGATTGCACTGGCAACAACCGACTCATAGAACATCCTCAGCATTGTCCTGCAGATGTTGAAGGACCTTAGCCTCCTCAGAAAAAAGAGTCGGCTTTGGCCCTTCTTGTAGACGGCCTCTGTGTTCCTGGTCCAGTCCAACTTGTTGTTGAAGTACACCCCCAGGTACTTGTACTCCTCAACAGTATCGACTGGAACCCCCTGGATGAACACAGGGCCCACCGGTGTTTTGACCCTCCTTAGGTCCACAATGAGCTCCTTTGTCTTTGTAGCATTGAGCTGTAGATGGTTCAGCTCACACCAAGAGACAAAGTTGCCCACAACAGTCCTATACTCACCCTCATCACCCCCTTCAATACAGCCAACTATTGCTGAGTCATCAGAAAACTTCTGAAGGTGGCAGGACTCAGTGCAGTAGCTGAAGTCTGAGGTGTAGAGGGTGAAGAGAAAGGGAGAAAGGACCGTCCCTTGTGGGGCCCCAGTGTTGCTGACCACCCTGTCAGACACACAATTCTGTAGACGTACAAACTGTGGTCTGCCCATCAGGTAGTCAACAATCCAGGACACCAAGGGAGCATCAACCTGCATCGCCGCCATCTTCTCACCTAGGAGACCAGGCCGTAAGGTGTTGAAAGCACTGGAGAAGTCAAAGAACATGACTCTCACAGTGCTCGCCGGCTTGTCCAGATGAGAGTAGACTTTGTTCAGCAGGTAGATGATGCAGTCCTCGACTCCCAGGCTGGGCTGGTAGGCGAACTGCAGCTGGTCCGAGAAGGGTCTGACCATTGGCCTAAGCTGGTCCAGAACGAGCCTCTCCAGGGTCTTCATGATATGTGACGTCAGAGCCACCGGTCTGTAGTCCTTGGGGCTGCTGGGGCGCAGCGTCTTTGGGACAGGAACGAGGCAGGACGTCTTCCACATCAGAGGGACCTTCTGGAGGTGCAGGCTCAGGTTGAAGACATGATTAAGTACTCCACACAGCTGGGGGGCACAGGCTTTAAGTACCCTGGGGAACACACCATCAGGGCCCGCCGCTTTGCCAGAGTGGAGTCTAATCAGTTGTCTTCTCACCAGGTCAGGCGTGGAAGTCACTGTAGAGGTGTCAGTGGGGGAGGGATAGGGTCCTCAGGTAGTGGAGGACAGTATGCAGAGCAGGGGGGAGGGGTGGGGCAGGGTGAAGGTGTGAAGTGGCCGGGAGTGAATAGAGGTGGTGAGAGGCAGGAGGGCGGTCTATAAGGAGGGGGAGAAGGAGGGGGAGGTGGAGTGGCACTGGTTGTTGGGCTGCCAGCAGCAGTAGCAGCAGGGTCATGAGGGGGAGGGGCGGGGGCCGCAGTATCAAACCTATTGAAGAAAAGGTTAAATTCATTGGCCCGAGCCACTCCACCCTCCAGCCCCACGCTACCAGTTCTCTGGAAGCCCGTGATGGTTTTCATACCACTCCACACATCCCTTGTGTTGTTTTTCTGGCGCTTCATCTCCAGCTTCCTCCTGTATCTGTCTTTTGCCTCCTTAATTTTGACCTTGAGTACCCCCTGTACTCTCCTCAGCTCAGCCTGGTTGCCCTCTCTGAACGCCCTCTTCTTGTCGTTCAGGATGGCCTTGATGTCCTTGGTGATCCAAGGTTTGTTGTTTGCGTAACAGGTGACTGTCGACGCAGGGACATAGCAGTCTACACAGAAGTTAATGTAGTCTGTTATGCACTCTGTGAGCCCATCAATGTCCTCCCCGTGAGGCTCACAGAGTGCAGGCCAGTCCGTCACCTCAAAACAGTACTGCAGTGCCTCGTAAGATTCCTCTGACCACTTCCTCACAGTCCTTGTGGTCACAGGCTTCCTCTTCACCAGAGGCACATAGCAGGGATTGAGGTAAACCAGGTTGTGATCTGACCTGCCCAGAGGGGGGAGAGAAGAAGAGATGTATGCCTCCTTAATGTTGGCATACATCAGGTCCAGGGTCCTCACCCCTCTGGTAGGACAGCTCACATATTGCTTAAAAGTCGGCAGAACTTTATCCATGGTGACGTGGTTAAAGTCTCCCGACATGATGATGAGGGCACTGGGGTGTTTAGTCTGTAGTTTGGAGACGGTGGTGTGTATGGTGCCGCAGGCAGCTGATGGGTTAGCAGTGGGAGGGATGTACACCATTACGATGATAACATGCGGGATCTCCCTAGGGAGGTGGTATGGACGTAGACCAACGGCCAACACTTCAGCATCTGGGCTACAGATCTGTTCCTTAATACAGATGTGACCGGGATTACACCACCTGATATTAACTAGAACGGCGAGCCCTCCCCCCTTCCGCTTACCGCTCTTGGTACAGTCCCGGTCCGCCCGAACAGTGTGGAAGCCATCGACAGATACAATCGGGTCCGTAATATCCATGTGCAGCCATGTCTCGGTGAAACACATCAGACTACATTCCCGATAAACTGAGTGGCTCCGCGTAAGCGCCGTTAGTTCGTCCATTTTGTTATTAAGGGATTGAACATTCCCCATAACAATAGAAGGGAGACACGGCTTGAATTTCCTCCTTTCCATGCGTACGTTCCGTGTCAACCTTCTCCCCCGACGTTGTTTCCCTCCTCTGCATCCCCGGTGAGTTTTCCTCCAGAGATCGGGTGGTATATCCGCTGGTCTGGCCACCATGCCGGCCGGCATTAGTGCGATCAGCTGTTCTCCGGAGTAAACAAAGGCAGCGTGTCCCGGTGTAGGCGGCATTGCGAATGAAAATAGTACACGAAAAGCACCACAAAACTCCCTCAAACAGCATTGCTTGAGAGTGTAGGGCTTCCCAGTACTTCAGAGAAAAAAAAATAAGTAAAAAGAAAAAGAAAAGAAAGTTAAAAGTTTAAAAAAGCGAACGCAAGTCTGGAGCAGCGTAACAGGCAGCATGCAGCTTTCGCGCACGCGCACATATGACATACATACACATACACATACATACATTCACACACACACACACACACACACACACACACACACACACACACACACACACACACACACACACACACACATGCACACACAGGGTTGTCTAAATGCATCAATGCTTGTTAAATGGGTGACAGTTGAGCTGGAACTGTTAGGATGCTACAATGCATTATAATGGCACCAGAACAGTTTTCAAGGGCTCTTGTTCTGCGCGTGGTGCTTTGTTGTGGTTAATTGTTCCATTTTAATATCCAGCGCTCGTTTCCTCGAGTCGCCATTTGTGCACTGAATGAATCTTTTAAAAAATCGTCCACATCAATTTCGGCATAATGGATTCTGATTCCTACCCATGATGCACGTGCGCGCACACACACACACACACACACACACACACACACAGGCGCCCATGCATATATGCGCAAGCGGGCTTATTTCGGTTGTGTCCGTCTCCTCAGAGCAAGAGGTAAAAACCCACTCTTGGTTCTGGTCAGGGGGTCTCGTTGAAAAGGTTGGATTCGAGAAGAGTGTTTCCCCCCATCTGCCCACGAGCACGCTTTGATGTGAGGCTTTTCAGATTGGACAGGATGTACTCTCTAACTCCAGCTTTTGCTCACAATAAATCTGCCTTCCCTGACCCCCAACACACACACGCACGCACACACGCACACCCCCCCTCCTACACACACACACACACACACACACACACACACACACACACACACACACACACACACACATACACACACATACACACACACACACACACACACACACAGGCACACACGCAAACACCCACACGGTCCCGTTGAAAGCCGTTTTCAAGGGTATCATGCGGGCTGCGGCGCGGCTGCATTTCATCTCCTGCCTCGGGTTTTTATTAGCGCAGGAAGTCATGACCCGCGCTGCCTGCTGAGCCAACATGCAGCCTGCGGCCGCAGCCCGCCTGCCTGCCTGCTGCTGCTGCTGCTGCTGCCGCTGCACCGCTCTCAGTGTATGCAGCAGATGGCCGCCGGCCCCGGACCCCCATTCCTCCCCCATCCTCCCCCATCCTCCCCCGCTCCCGCATAGGAGGGGGGCGGGAGGGGTGTAATGGTCTGGGAAAGCTCAAGGTCAAACCCCCTCCCATCCATACTTCAGCAGGATTTTCCTGACGATTATGAGGCAACATTGGAGAATGCCCCGCGCCACAGGGTCTGATTTATGGAGATGTTTGATGACTGTTTGGTGATTATTTATTTATTTTTGTTATTCATTTATAGTGTTTTATTTATTTTTTTATTCCATAGCTCCCCCAACACCGATATTTTTATTGTGATCGTTACGCTTCGCTTCACCTCTCTTTCTGTAATTTGCAGCTAAATCTGCAGACGGGCATTTCCCTCGCGAGATTAATATTTCACGTTTCTAATAGGGAAGTGAAAATGGTTGTAACTGGAAGGAACAGGAGTCGTTCCAGTGAGCTGGGTCCTTCCCCTGAGGTTGGACTCGCTGGTCTCCCAGGTTACGCTGGTAAAACTGGGTGGAACCTATTGGGAGGGTTTACAGTAAACGAATGTCTGCCTTGCAGAACCAATCACATGGCTTCATATTGGGGCGGAGTCATGCCGCAGTGTGTGTGTGTGTGTGTGTGTGTGTGTGTTTCTGAACTCTGTCCTACCGTCACGTCTTTGTTGTCCAAAAATATTCAAACAAAGTTGCTGGAAAAATCTTCATTTTGGCAACCTTGTGGCCTGAACAGCCTCGCGATGAGACAGAATCAGACAATGTTACTTTGCCCGGGACGTCCAGTCAGTGTTTTAAAAAAAACCCCTCTCTCCGAGTTCCAAAGTGAGCTGCCACATCTCAAGACGTTCCACTCCGGGGGTGAAAGGGCCGAGAGCATCATTTCCAGTAGAGCCTCATTTCCTGTCAGTCGCAGGTCTGTTAGCTGCCCTTCAGAGGACCAGTTGCAGGAACCCCCCCAGAGGTTAGGCAGGCAGCGAGCTCTGGGGTTGTCTGGCGTCGCGAGGTCAGGGTGGGAGGGGGAGGTCTGGTTGATCCTGTGATCCCAGCTCAGGGCGTCTCAGCCAGCAACAGCTTCGTTCATAGAACTCACTCTTGTCATTTTATGTATTCGGCACAAAAGACTTTGACCGACCACATGTGATTCACAACGCAGCAGCTTCTCACGAGGCGGCTGTATGAAAAGGGTTGAGGTGTGTGTGTGTGTGTGTGCATGCGTGTTTGCGCGTGCGGCTGCATTGTAGAACAGTCAGTCTTACCGCTGCGCCGCAATAAGGGGCGAAGGGAAGCAACGGGATACAGAAGGCAAATTGATTGTGGCGCTCAAACACTAAGCCGCTCTGTCTGAGCGGCGCCGTCACACGGAGAGCGCGTCCATGTAAGAACCTAATCCCACCGGCTCCCCGCCTCCCGGCGCCTCTGTAGCCGCGCCTAGGCCCCGGGGTTCTACTCGCCCGCGAAGGTTTACCCTCCCACTCAGTGCGTGCGTGCGTGCGTTTAGCAGAAAGCAGTGCTCACAAGAAATTGTCAGAAATCCTTTTTCGTTTTTTTTTTTTTTTTTATGAATGTGCTCACACACTGCCGACGAGCAACGCCTGGGGGAGGGAGGGAGGGAGGGAGGGAGGGAGGGAGGGAGGGAGAGACACCTGCCAGTCCCAGTTTGAAGATGTGACGTTAACTCCCGCTGTCCTGAGTAATCGTGTGAGACAGTAATGTGTGTGAGAGAGACGGCAACGTATGTGAGACCGACCTTCAACACCGTCCACCAGAGGCGGGGGGTGTAGGCGGGGTTAAGATTTATCCCCTGATGTCTCTGTCCATGCGGGGACATCAGGCCTCTCCCCTCCCGCCACTCGATGACATCATCCTGAGTGATTCCCAGGGCGCCACGCTCGTCCTCCTCCGGCCGCCGCCACCCCAGGGCCAATAGACTTCAGGTGGCGGGCCGCGCCCTGCCAGCCGGTACCGCTCGCCGCCCGTGCCCCCCCCCCCCCCCCCCCCTGGCAGCCAAGAACTCGCGCTCGGATCCCGGGATGGGAAGCCGCAGGCCGTGCGACACGTCCCAAACCCCCCCCCCCTGCTTAGCGAGAGCGATGGCGCCGCCCGCCGAACGCATAAATCAGGCGGTGTAACGGGGGGCTCCCGCGCTACGGCCCACCGGGGAGCGCGCCGCGGCTAATTTCGATAGCGGGGGCGCCGCTGCATTCGCTGTAGCAATCACTCATGCCCCCCCCCCCCCCCCCCCCCCCTCGCTCGGTCCCACGAGCCCGTATGGATTCTTTTTTCGTTACGTCTCCGCTAAGTATACCGAGCCACTGAAGTGTGAACTCGTTTTCCTTTGCGCTCTCTCCTCATTTTGCCTCCTTTCAGTCCCACCCTCCAGCCTTATGCTTCCATCTTGTTTTTTTCCCCCCACACATTCGTGTGCACACATGCATCTTGTGCAGACGCATGCAAGACGCACACATGCACACGGGTGCACACACACAAACAATCCCATGCGTTGAAATGTGCCATTGAATTCTGATTGCCTACTTCTGGACTATTACGGTACATGCACACATTTGCCATGCGTGACACCTGTCACCGGTTCTCAGGTGTCCCATTGGCATTTCAATACGCATATGCAGTCAGGCACTCAGCATGACCCCCCCATACGCACACACACACACACAGCTGATGGACAGTGCACCCTGTTGTTAGCTGGGTGAAGTACAGTCTGGCTGCAGTCACGGTGGAGTCCACACTGTAGTGATCTTCACTCTGTGGCTGCTGGCGCGGACCTCGGTGGTTCTGTTGAGGACCGTCTTGAGCTGTTGCTTGTTTTTCTTTGGCGTTTTTTTTTTTTTTTTTTTGTATGACTATCGAGGCTGAAATGCATTGTTGTTTTCTCAACTGCTTGTCCTCCGCTTATACCGGTCTGTCAGGTTAGAGTGGAGGAGCAGGAGCAAGGAGGGTGGAGGAGGAAGAGGAAGATAAAATGGAGGAGGAGGGGGAGAAAGTGCTCCTAGACGGAGGATGATAAAGTAGTGGTTGAGGAGGAGAAGGATCAGGAGGAAGTGAAGGAGTCGTAGGAGGAGCTATGGGGGCTGGAGGGGGACATGAAGGAGATGGACAGAGATGGAAGTTGTAAAGACAGAAGGAGGACAGAGAGAAAGAGAGAGAGACAGAAGGAGGATGGGGGAGAGAGGGGGGGAGACTCAGGACACAGCCTGGAGCTTAAGGGAGGAAGGGAGCTGGCTTTCTCTTATAAAATATTTACAACCCTCCAAGGGGGAGAAGAGCACAGGGCTGCTTGTCTTTCCTCTATTCCAGGTCTGTGCACGTGCGTGTGCCTGAGCCGGTGTGTGTGCTCGTGTGCGTGCGTGCGTGTACGCGTGTGTGTGTGTGTGCGTGCGTGTGTGTGCGTGTGTTTGCCTCAACATGACCTAATTTAATATTTGAGGAGTCTTCGTTTTATTGAGATATCATTGCATGTATCTCTGTGCGTTTTGTGTGTGTGGGTAGTAATGCGCTCCACTGTCTAACCCACACTGTTTTACCATTCTAATCACTCGTCTCCACTTGAATATCCTTCTCTCTCTCTCTCTCTCTCTCTCTCTCTCTCTCTCTCTCTCTCTCTCTCTCTCTCTCTCTCTGTCTTTGTCTCTCTCCCACCCTCTCTCTCCCCTCGCTCTCTCCTCTGTTTCGCACTCTCGCTGTGGCTTATCTGGTGTCCCAGCTCTTACCGTAACCTGCTGGATAGCGGGAGGCGGTGAGACAGCTGAATACTTTGGTGTGGTGATGATGATGGTGGTGGTGGGTTGGGGGGGGGGGGGGGTCTTCTGACGTCTCTGAATATACACATCCAAGTGATAAAGGGTAATAGACATGCATAATTCATGCCCAGGGTGCCGCGCTCTTTGAGACACGCACACTTTTTGTTTTCAAACTCGAAGAGTTTTCTCCCCTTATCTGCGGGGCAGGTGTGTACAGTGAGCGAGAGAGCAGTGTGCGTGCGTGTGCACAGCTGGCCTGCTGTGATTACTAACAGAGTATTGTTTTTTTTAACTTTTTGCACTTCACCTGAATGCAAATGAGACATAGTGAGCCAGGGTTGGTTAAGTCCATGGCCTTGCTTTTTACCTGTGTGTCGTCCCCCCCCCACCCAGTTAATAAGGAGCCGGGCCACTTCAGAACCACCGGTGCCAACCCGCTGCAGGTTGCCGACAAAATGGAAGCGGCCAGCATGAAGGCTTTCATCAGAAACACGACCGCGCCCACACACAACGGCCCACACTGGTCAGACCCGGTGACCCGGGACCGGTTCGGTCGCGGTTCGGTACCCCGGGGAACGCGGTCAGCCGGACACGCAGAACGGTGCGGCGCCGTTGGTGGTGGTGTGTTCCGCACGGTTCAGCTGGCTCTGTGGGGGGGGGGGGGGGGGGGGTGTCACGGTGTTTGTTCAGCGGTGTCCCACGCCGCTGAAGGGCGCTACAGGGGGGGGGGGGGCTCCCCAGCTCTGCCTTCTCCTCCTGAGAGTCTAAGCTAGAGACGGATTGAGATCGCTGCACCGCTGCTCGGCGCAGAGACGGTTTGCTGTGACACAGCCGCCTCGTTAGCGCCGCGGTGTGCCGCTAAACGAAGAGATGGAAATACATTTGTTAGCGCTAAGTTTCATTTATAGAAACATCACGAATGATGCGTTTATTCCCACAGCGTTTCACCGTGCACCGACGGTGCCTTGCCTCAGAGCACACTGGTGGAGAGCCCAGCCATGACCTAAAAGGAAAGGTTTCACAAGTGCTGCTGGCTTTGTTCCGTGTGCTGCTGCTCCTCCCCCCCGTCCCCAGAGAGCAGTAAGGTGGGTTTAGAGGGGCCGTGATGGCTCCCACACTGTTGGAATACAGTGAGAACCAGGCCAATGCCCCCAGTCTAGAGCACCTACCTGCCTGTGTGTGTGTGTGTGTGTGTCTGTCTGTGTGTGTCTGTGTGTGTCTGTGAGCGTGTGTGTGTGTGTGTATGTGTGTGTGTGTGTGTGTGTGTGTCTGTGTCTGTGTGCGTGTGTGTGCGGCCAAATACCCAAAGAAGAGAGAGAGAGAGTGGAAGAGGGTGAAAATAACCCCCCCCCCCCAACAAAAAAAAAACAAAACATCCCCTCCTTCTCTGCTCCTCTCCATCCCTCATCCACCAATGAGAAGTGTTGCTTTTCCCGACTCATGATTCAAATTTACCGACCGCGATTGACAAGCAACGTGCGTCTTCCGAACCAATCAGGGAAGAGATTCCCCGATTGGTCGGCCGTGAGCCGAGAGCGGTGTTAAATCTAAATTGCCTCAAAGGGAGGCCGGCGCCGCTAAGTGACAAGCAGCAACATATTCTCACTGCGCATTTCACGCGCCGACGGCTGACGGATGACTGTGACCATTCCTAACAAATTGCACTCCGAAAGCAGCTCTTCAATCTTACTACGGCAACCTTTTATATATAAATCGCCGCTCATTAATTGCGCTGTAATTTGCGTCTGTACACGGTTGCTGCAGAGTAATGGGGGAAGACCGCTGGTCCCTGCCCAGAGAGGTGTGGTCACTGTGCGGAGGAAGTGGATGTGGGACAGGAGGAATTGGACGTAAGTAGGTGGAACGGAGGGCTGTGGAGGAAGCGCTCTCTCTCTCTCTCTCCTTGGGGAGGCTTTGTGCAGAACAGAGAGAGAGAGGCGAGACGTGGAAGGTGAGCGTGCAGGGTGATGTTACAGGAGGTCTCACCACGCGGCTGGCCTGACGTCTGCAGACCAAATGCACACACGCCTGTTAGTCTGCAGACCTCTCTGGAAAGGTCCGATCAGAGCGACCAAAACACGCGGCACACGAACCATGAGCCATCTCGGTCGTTTCATTTACTGGGACCTTGTGGTCTTCATTTGTCATTCCCATGTTTTTTTTAGACAAGGGAACGAAATTCTTTCTCTGCATTTGACCCATCCTATTGTACATAGGAGCAGTGGGGGCTGCTATGATCAGCGTCCAGGGAGCAAGTTGGGGTTCAGGTTCAGTGTCTTGCTCAAGGACACTTCGACATGCAGACAGTTTTTGGAAGTGGGGGATCAAGGGGGATCGAACCGCCGACCCTACGGTTAGTGGACGACCCCGCTCTGTCCACCCGCTCTACCCACTGAGCTACTGCCGCCCCCAACGGATGGTCTTCGTGTCAAACCCCGCCCCCCACGCCAGATAAACGCATGTGATTGGCCCGGTCCGCTGGACACGAGGGGGGCCGCCCCACGCCCACACCAAGGGCAAATAAACCTCGGGTGCCAGATGGGGTCCGTTTCCCAGTGGGCTGCCAGACAGAACAACCTCCCTCGCACGGCGGCTGGCGCCGGCCGTCTCTCTTCTGACACCAGCGTTTTTGTGGCCTCGCCGTGAAGGCTGGCGGCTGTGTGATCACCGCGCCCCGCCGGGCCGTCTTCCCGCCTGTTGCCGGCGGATCTCGCAAAAACACAACCAAAGAAGAACATCCAGTACATCTTTTGACAAGGTGCCGACCGGATGAGGCAGTGGGTTTGGGGGTGCGTGCGGTGCGCGTGGTGGGGGCGGGGGCGGGGGGGTGGGGGCGCTGTGTCCTGTCAGGTAGCGCGCGGTCGTAGTGAACGTCAGCCGGCGAGCCGAGAGAGAGCTCCGGCTCTCCGCTTCCTCCCCCCCCCCCCCCGCCCGTGTTGACGAGTGAAATGGGTTTTGTGGTGTTTCTGGGGGGAGATGGTTCCTGGCGATGGCTTTGGTGTTGGTGTCTGCTGGATCCCGGCTGCGCCGCAGTTATCCTGGCTCCCCCGCGGGGCGGCGAGTCACACGGAATACAGTACACGACGGCGCGCACCGAGAGCTTTACTGGGCCACGCGGTTCTTTGACAGAAATGTGTGTTTGCATCTATCCTCGTAGCAGAGAGCCTAGTTGATGCTCTCTCTCTCTCTCTCTCTCTCTCTCTCTCTCTCTCTCTCTGCCTCTCTACCCATCTGGGTCTCTCTCTATACAGTAGACCTACAGTATATCCAGTGTGTGTAGAGATGATATAGATGTGTATGATCCCTCTGATCCCTCTGATGATGCTGATTATTAGCTGTGTGACGTCCTGGATACGCAATCTCACCAGCCGTCTGACAGCAGGCCGCCCCGTTGACGGCTCACGAAGATGCTTGTGATTCTGTGCGGGCGCCGGTGAAACGGCTCTCCGCGTGCGTGTTGTCGATGCCCCGATGCTCATTCTTTATTCAGGACCTCCCATCTGAGCAGGGTTTCTGCACCAGGCCTCCTCGCACCCCCCCCCCCTCCCCCCCCCACCACCCCGGGGGGTTATCGCAGAGGCTTCTGTTTGCCAAATTAGCTGCCAGATCTTCCTTCCCCCCTCGCTCCCTCTCTGTCTCTCTGCTCTCCGTGGTTTAGGTGGAGATGGTGGTGGTGGTGGTGGTGGTGTAGGTGGTGAATGTGGTGGTGGTGGTGTAGGTGGTGAATGTGGTGGTGGTGGTGTAGCTGGTGGTGGTGGCCGTGTAGCTGGTGGTGGTGGCCGTGTAGCTGGTGGTGGTGGAGGTGGAGGTGGAGGTGGTGGTGGTGGTGGTGGAGGTGATGATGGAGCTGGTGGTGGTGGAGGTGGTGGAGGTGGTGGTGGAGGTGGTGGAGGTGGTGGTGGAGGTTGTGTAGGTGGAGGAGGTGGTGGTGGTGGTGGTGACAGTCGCTTGCCAAGAGCTTCAGCCACCGTCGTGTTACTGCTCCGTTTCATCGACGTCCTGTCTTTACACGGCCTAACTGGGGGGGGGGGGGGGGGGGGGGGGGGGGGGCGGTACCTTCAGCATGATTGACAAGAGCTTATAGTGCGCCCCTGCGCTGCTGCTTCAGCCTCTCATGTTGGACGGAGGGCAGAGGCGCCCATCGCCTCCTGGTGTACAACGTGGTATCATGAGGCCGCGTGGGCTGCCGCTAGCCGGGCGAGCTGCTCACTGATACGTTAGACGTCCTTGTATCTCTTCACGTGCTGCGGTTCATTTTTTAAGCGTTTTAAACTCATGGCTTCACCCGCTCGACGGTGGCCCACACGTTACAGGTGTGTTTGAGCGAAGGTGCGAGGACGACGTGCTGCAGTAGAACTCCCCCCCCCTGATGGGGTGCGGTGCGTCGCTTTGCATCAGAAATTTGCAACCGTTTTGTTTCCCCTCCCCTTTGTTGACATTTGGATGGGATGCGATTGCCATGGCAACGTGTAATTGCCAGGACAAAAAAAAAAAAAACTACTGCAGCACAATGAGGGGCGGCATGCATAAGCCAAATGGTTTACGAGTCAATTTTGTTTGCTTCGGTTTGACTTATGTTTAGTCTCCTTCCGTCTCTTGCAAAGGCAAGAGCAAGTCAACGCCAGCATGTAGAAATATGTACGCATTCATTATTTATTGTCAGGGCGAAGTAAGCTATTAGAGGTCCCTCCCCATAGCTTGTGCACGGTCAATAGATGAGAGCAGCCAGAGGCAGGGCGGTACAGCGGCTCGGCTGTTTGACTCTCCCAAAGGCCCGAAGGTTCTGTGTTCGATCCCCGGCGTCCAATGTTTACCCGGTCGGTATTCTTGCTGCTCCTGAATGACCTGGATCTGAATCCACTCCAAGTGCTTTAGAACAACCAAGAAAGGACTCAATAGTCAATGAATAGTCTTAGTGTGGTGGACCCTCTTTCCCTCCCTCCCTCCCTCCCTCCCCCTCTCTCACTCCCCCTCCTCTCACCCCCCCCCCCCCCCCCCCCCCCCCCCCCCCCCCCCCCCCCCCTCTCTCTTGTTGTTTCCAACAGCAGTTTGTTCGCATGCAACATTGTCACACTGAAGCCACTGTGAAATGGTGTGCCCTGAATCTAGTCACGTAGTCACACACACCCACAAACACACAAATTCCCATGTATCATTGTTTCGTAAACAGCAGGTAAACTGAGTAGAGAATGGTGAGACACACACACACACACACACACACACACACACACACACCACCCAGAGAAATTCAGTGCAGTGGTGACTGCAGCTATGGCTACAGCTGTACCGCTGAGAAGGACAAACACGGGACACTATGTGTCTCTGTTTGCTTTGTATCGTTCACGCACACGCACACACACGCACACGCACGCACGCACGCACGCATACACACACACACACACACACACACACACACACACACACACACACAGAGCTGTGTGATGTTAGTGAGTATTCTCAAGTCTCTGGCCCCTGCTGTGCACAGTAACCACGGAGACACAGCATCATCACACTGCCACTGATGCCGTGTGACCCCTACACCCCCGGGCTGCTTACACATGCACACACAAAGCCATCTCACCCAGCAGGTGCTGACTGCATGCAACCCGTGGTTACAAGTCTGCAGGGAACCACGGCTCGTGGAGCCGCAGACACCAGCTCCCTCGCTCCCTCGCTCCCTCCCTCTCTCGCTCCCTCTCTCTCTGCGTCTGTCTCTTTCTTTCTCTTCCTCTCTCTCTGCGTCTGTCTCTCTTTCTCTCCTCTTCCTCTCTCTCTTTCTCACTGATTCCCGCCATCCCTCTCTCCTTTTCTCCCTCACTTTCACTCCCCCGCCCTCCCTCTCTCTCTCCTCTCTCTCTCTCTCTCTCTCTCTCTCTCTCTCTCTCTCTCTCTCTCTCTCTCTCTCTCTCTCTCTCTCTCTCTCTCGACCATTACGGCAGCCTTGCCATGGATATGAAAAAGCTTTTTTGACTGGTTGGTTGCCACAGGTCAGCCAGGGATCATCAAATGGAGACATGAAAGGGAACCGCGGTGGGGAAACGTGTTACTTGATGTCGCCGCTGTCTGGTCGTTACCCTTGAGCAATGATGGACTTTTTTTTTTGTTGTTGTTGTGTTTTGTTTTGTTGAAGCCTTCATTTCCCTAAGCGGGCTTCCCGTCTTGGACAGAGTTCTCCAGTTTTCCCTGTGACCCGCAGCACATCGGAGGCTGCCGGTGATGGATGCGTTGCGGTGCGCATTAGTGTGCTAAGTTTATTAGCCTGCCTGTGCGGGAGAGAGCACCGAGACGAGACTGTATTTCACCACGTGCTTCGTGCCACTAGTCCTGGTGCGTGGTAGCAATTATTTTAAATTGTTCAAATTTGCAATTTGATTTTAAGATATTGCACAGTTGTTTTTCACGTTGCCGGATCTTGTTTTTCTGCGCCAGTAAGCCGGAAATTGTATGTGAAAGCTTACTTTCAATACTTGTCATCTGATTCTGAATGTGTTTAGAGCAGCAGGATGTAGTTGTATGCCGCTTGTGTTGCTCCTGTCTTAAGTTGCCCTTGAGCACCCTCTACTCTCAACAAACTGGATGTGAACATGGGTTGCTCAGGAGTGAGTTTGTGTGTGTGTGTGTGTGTGTGTGTGTGTGTGTGTGTGTGTGTGTGTGTGTGTGTGTGTGTGTGTGTGTGTGTGTGTGCGCTGAGAGTTAGGACCTGAATAGTGAAACACGCCTCATTCCCTCTTTATATATAATCATATGTAGTCAAATGCTTCTACTTTACACCATTAAGACACCAAATTGTCAGTTGAGGCCCCATTGTTGTGCAGTATGTCTATATTCAGGGAGAGGGGTGAGATGGAGCCTGTATCAGACACGATGAAACAGAGTGGAGCGGGCTCTTCCTGGGCGGGCGCTCGCTCTGTGTGTCCTTCACACTGATTGGCTGACAGGAGTGGAGGGGCTGAGAGGGGGTGTTGAGATGGATGACATCTGGCTTCCTCATAACCAGGCTGTCACACACACACACACACACACAGACACACACACACACACACACACACACACACACACACACACACACACACACACACGGGGGGGGGGGGGCAGTTACGGCTGTGCTCTGCGGCCATATGCGGCTCTGACAGCGGTACTTGACTGACAGTCAGATGGAGAGTCTGCGGCCATTCTGAACCCCGATGCCCAGTTCAGTACGCTCCAGGAGTCACTCTGAATCAACAGCGCAACATCTGCTGCTCAGTTGCTCCAGATTTATATGGATTAGCGAGTGGGGTCGGTGGAATGGTGTTATGGAACCATATGGTGCTTTCTCTGCGTACGTGAGGCGGTAGGGTAGTGTGGAGGTGTTTGCTAGTGTAGTGGAGGTGGTGGTGGTGGAGGAGGTGATGGTGTAGTGGAGTAGGGGATGGTGGCAGTGGAGGAAGTGGTGGAGGTGGAGGAGGTGATGGTGGTGGTGCTGGAGGAGGAGGTGGTGGTGGAGGAGGTGATAGTGTGGCAGTGGTGGAGGTGATAGCATGGTGGATGAGGTGGTGATGGTGTAGGAGGTAATAGTGTGCTGGTGTAGGAGGTGATATCATGGTGGATGAGGTGGTGGTGGTGTAGGAGGTAATAGTGTGCTGGTGGAGGAGGTGATAGTGTGCTGGTGTAGGAGGTGATATCATGGTGGATGAGGTGGTGGTGGTGTAGAAGGTAATAGTGTAGCGGTTTAGGAGGTGATAGTGTGCTGCTGATCTGCAAAAGCTTGCTGGGGGGAGGAAGTGTTGACATGAAAACAGCGCGGACGCCAGTGTGCCAAGCTGCGGCTGTGTGGGCGCTGTGTGGGCGCTGTGTGGCCAGTCATTCCTAATAAAGGCTGTCTGGCTGTAGGACAGAGCCGGCCCACCGCTCACATGATTAGCGATGCAGATGAGAGCCGGAGGCTGGCCGTGATGGAAGGCTCCTCTGGGGCTAATAAATGGAGGTATCTGTGAAAGGAGGAATTAGGAGGAAGAGGATCGCGTGAATGCAATGGGAGGGAGTGGAAAGTATTAGGGGGGCAATTTAAGGAGGGCTTTGAGAGACTGAACGGAACGAAGTGAGTGAATTGAAGTGCAACAGTGTGGGTGTGTGCATGACCTTAACCAAAATGGACCCGCAGCTCTACCAATCGCTCTGACGAAGAGGAGGGGTTAACCGCCGGGAGACCCAGCGGAAGCTCCCTTTTATTACTTAACTAGCGTTAAGATTTCTGCAAATGTCACACAATTAGTGAAGTGCTTCCCCGCTGCTCGCGCGTCGACTCTCCATTCATTTTACTGCGCCAGCGACAGCGTGAGGAACGGACCAGTGTGATGATGGAGACCACAGTGCCACAGCTACTGATGCTGACGCGGTGCCCCCCCCCCCCCCCCCCTGAGGACTCGAACCTCGGCGACGCCGGCCGGCGGGCCTGGCGACGGTACACCCGAGCCGGAAGGCCGCGGTCCGAGAACTCACAAACTCGCTTTGCGATTCCCGCTGAGATACGGTAGCGTCAGGCCAATTTCTGTTGTTCTCCTCATTGAGACGTTTTTTTTCTTTTATTGGTTCTCGATTGCAACGCCCTCACGCTGAACGCGCCCCGAGCCGCGGGGGGGGGGGGGGGGGGGGGGGGAAGAGGGCGCTGACATTGTGAGCTCCGGGCGGCACGGCGTGGGGGCGGGAGCCAGGCCGAGGGACACGCCCACTCTGGATGCTACTTAACCCGCCTTGCGGTCACAGAACGTCCTCCATGTGCGCCTGATGCCATGCAAACCCACGGCTGGCCCTCGGAGGCACGGCGGCAAGGATGAGCACCCTCACCCGCTCCCCCCCCGAAACACAGCGGCAGACTCCTGGTTAATGGGCCGTTTGATTCCCACAGTATACATGCGCGGCGGGTTGCGGCATTCCTCTTCAATTAATTTGGTCAATTTTCCCCCTCGGTGGCGGCTGTGATTGTTTAATCACTAAATGAGCCAAATAATGATCGACTCCGGCGGTTCGTGTGCTCTTGTCCCAATTTGCTTTGTCTTCCTGTCTGGAGGGGGCATCAGGTTAGGGAGGGGGGGTAGGGGTAGGCAGGTATATTGGCGTCGACGTTCGCCTGTCCCTCTCACCCGCCGGCGGCCACACGGGCGCGAGCCTTCCGATTGGGTGAACGTTGGCGTGACGTGTCGTTCCAGCCTCGCGGCGATCCCCAGGCATCTCGCCGGGTGACCTCCCCCCCCGTGGTCACAGCCGCACGCCGTGCGAGCGCCACAAACGGCGAGCGGCGGCTCGCCGTTGCCTTTTGCGTGGTCGCCAGCCGGCTCCATCGAGAGGGAGACTCTCTTCACCTCTTTGCTTGTTGCCGTGGTGATGGGATGTAATTGTAGGGCAGGAGCC
>JAXIVH010000013.1:6003768-6006268 GCA_036785325.1 Urophycis tenuis
TCAGGGTGAGTCCTCTACCTCAGGGCCTCCAAGGGCCTGCAACACCTCAGGGTGAGTCCTCTACCTCAGGGCCTCCAAGGGCCTGCACCACCTCAGGGTGAGTCCTCTACCTCAGGGCCTCCAAGGGCCTGCAACACCTCAGGGTGAGTCCTCTACCTCAGGGCCTCCAAGGGCCTGCACCACCTCTGGCCCTGGGAGGTGCTCACTAGAGGCCCCATAGTGGCCTCTAGTGGTCTCTGAGGGTGCTGGATTTTATTGTTGTGCTGTGAGGGAGATTCAAGATCTGTTTTTTGAGTGTGCAGTTATTAGTGAGTTCAATGCGTTGTGAGAATATATATCCTTGTGATATTATATATCTGTTTTAAGTTGACAGCATTTGCCACTGTATGAAACAATTTAGATTTTTCTGGTGCCATTCCCATTATATTCATATATTCAAGCATAATTAGCATAATTAGCAACACAACCTAATTAGGTTATGTTATATATTTAGCACAGATGTGGGTGCCTCAGGTCAAAAAAGGTTGGCCCCCCTGTAGTGCATTTGAAGGCAGTACAGAGCCTCCCATAGTGAGCTGTGGTGATATGACACCTCAGCCACGACTATGTCACACTCACCACAGTGTCACAGAGGAGAGGGGAGGAGTTAAACAGAGAGAAATCAGAGACCAGGGGGTGGGCCATGTGGGCCAGGTGGCCATGTCAGTACGGCCAGGCCATGTCAGAGCCAGGTAGTGGGTCTTGGCCCGGACACCAGGGCTTGTGTCGGGATGGGTACCATGGTACCTGAGGGGACACAGGGAGCCGGGACCTGGGTTTTAACTCCTAATATCCTCCTACCCTGAACTCGCCGCACCTCCCTTGTGTTTGAGCCCCGCGTTCTCATCCGGACCCTTTCCCCACCCCTCCCCCTTTCGCCAGGTGGCCTCTGTGGCCGTCCACCCCAACTACGACCCTCTGATCCTGGACTCTGACCTGGCCGTGATCCGGCTGCTGGACAAAGCCCGCATCGGGGAGCAGACCCTGCCGCTCTGCCTCCCGGACGCCCTGTGGGGCGGCGCCGAGGCGGGGGGCGTCTACAGGGAGGGCCTGGTGACGGGCTGGTCCCCGCTGCCGGACCCCGCCCAGGGGGCGGAGGAGCGCGCCCGGGTGGGGGTGGTGCGGCTGGCCGACGTGGTGCCCTGCGAGCAGCAGTACGCCCGCAACGGGGCCCCCGTCAGCGTGTCGGACAACATGCTGTGCGCCAGCCACAAGCCCGACTACGGGCCGTCCAACATCTGCCCCTCCGACACCGGGGGCATCCTGGTCCGGCCGGGCTCCCCGGAGGGGCCGGCGGCCTCCCCCGGGGACCCCGCGGCGGGGGGGTCCCAGTGGAGGCTGATGGGCCTGGTGAGCTTCGGGTACGAGCAGGGCGAGTGTGACCCGGAGCTCTACACCGTGTACACGCACGTGGCCAACTTCCAGGACTGGATCGAGAGCCACATGAGGTAAACACCGCTCAGACTGCTTCAGGCCTTTGGGTTGGTATTCCAGTGGGAAAATGCTCTTTTTTTGCAGGGGGGGGGGGGGGGGGGTCTTTTCTGGCGTTTTCAATTCTGCTCAGAGGAAAACGTACGCAAGCGCAACACTGGGATCACGCAGTGCTGGAAACCAGGAGGATGTGCCGCTTTGATCACATCTGGCACCGCAAGACGTCTGGATAGACACAACACCGTTCACATGACAAGACTGGAGAATCTGTCATTCAGGTGCTAGGGGTTTTCAATGTGCTAGCTGATGTATATAGACCTGTATCATTCTTAATGTGTATGATTCAGAGATGTACATAGTGTATTAAAGGACAAAGTCACTGTGCTTAATTGAAGGTGATGTGGTTGAAGCCTGGAAAGACTGAGCATCTGCTATCAATTAAGAAAATGCTGAGCAGATAATTAACATTTTAATTGGTGGTCCACCATCTTCATTAAATGTAGGATGGGGACCACTTTTGTGACTAAAATTATTAAATTAAAGTATTTACACTACATGTGATTAATCACAATCCCTGGCACATGCACTGCAGGTGACACGCAATCAGTATGAGGTAAGATCACATGTTATCCATGTCAGAAAAATGCAATTACCATGCCCATTAAAAGAAAATCCATAAGCAAATGCATTATTTAAGAATGAATTGCTCTTCTGTGTGCAAATTAAATTCCCGACTTTAACTAATGCCTCGTTTATTATTCAGAAGGGCGTTTACGCTGATGTAGAAATATGCTCGTCTCTTTACGCACCACTAGGGGGCCATATAGAAACAAATTACTTTCCATCGCGAATGCCGTCTCCAGCCAACGCCGTTCAGATGCTGAGATAATGTTTGAATCGGACAATCGTACCGGTCATCGGCTGTAATGAGCGAAATGCTTCACGTTTCACGAAATGCTTCACAAAATGCTTCACGGCTCCTGATTTTCTGACCGCAGGGCTTTCATTGTTATTTCAACGTTGTGTCTAT
>JAXIVH010000013.1:6018768-6026774 GCA_036785325.1 Urophycis tenuis
GTCCCCCGGAATACACAAACACCCCCTTCATCGCCTGCCTGCTCTCTGCCTCTCGCATCTCGTCGAGGAGTTGGGAGAGGGGTGAGGGGGGCTGGCCCTCTCTCTCTCTCTCTCTCTCTCTCTCTCTCTGTCCAGGAACCACGTGCCTGTGGGTTCCCAGCTCTGGGCTCTGTGAACCGGCTTCAGAGGCCTCTTGAGTGACCCATTATTCTAGGAGGGGTGGCATGTTCCAAGGGCGGCCTGCCTCAATGGCTGCCCAACACAGAGACAGCTTTGTTAGGGCTCCTTTTGTTCCACACATTACACACTGGTTAATTAGGACGCCCTGCAGTTACCTATCTCTCCATCGCTCTCTCTCTCTCTCTCTCTCTCTCTCTCTCTCTCTCTCTCTCTCTCTCTCTCTCTCTCTCTCTCTCTCTCCTCTCTCTCTCTCTCTCTCTCTATCCCTCTCTCTCTCTCTATCTATCCATCTATCATCTATCACTCTAATTTTCCATCTACCAATCTATCCATGTATGTATGTATGTATGTATGGATGGATGGATGGATGGATCTATCTATCTATCTATCTATCTATCTATCTATCTATCTATCTATCTATCTATCTATCTATCTATCTATCTATCTATCTATCTATCTGTCTATCTGTCTAATCTATCTACCATCTGTCAATATACATATCTATCCATTCATCATCTATCTGTCAGTCTGCATGTCTTTCTGTCTGTTGTTCTATCTGTCTATCTGTCTGTCCCTCCCAGCGTCTCCCTTTCTGTCTGTCCAGCAGTGGGGGTCAGTGATGTCATAAGGGGCCAGGCTTCAGGAGTGTTGGGGAGGTGAGCTTTGAACGCGCCTGGCGTTGTTCTGGTCAGCGTCCCTCAGAGAACGTCCCTCTGAGCCGACTCTTAAGCATGCTTTGCTCATGGGGGGGGGGGGCGTGTCCTGGGAGCACAGTGTCAACCAGTGGGAATGCGAGTAATGCTGCTAACGTGCGGTGGTTTACAGCCTTGATTGTGATGGAATCTGACTGCAGTCAGACTGTCATCACTGGACCAGACTCAGTCCGTCCGGTCAGCCACTCTGAATGACATTCCAGAGGGTTCTGTGTGCCGCAAAATAAATATTTACATAGTTTCACAAAGTAGGCAGGGGGAAATGCTGACGTGGAAAGCTGCAGTCCAGAACCAGGTCCATCAAACCCCCCACCGGCGAGCGTGTCTGTATGTGGTTCAAATGCCAAGACACACCGGCAGAATAGAGCAAATGCACACAGTGCACACACAATGCACACACACACAACACAACAGGAGAGCATTCCTCGGAATGGACGTGGTCCTGAATGAACAGGGCCCACAGCGTGGTCCTGAATGAACAGGGCCCACAGCGTGGTTCTGAAGGGAAAACATACACTGTGCAGTGCAGTGGGTAAATACTTCAGCTGAGGCACTTTATTTATCTGCTTGACAACAAAACTAGAATACAATCCAAAACAATGTTTGCAGATAGAGACTGTTAATATTCTTTACTCTGTTATCGCTGGCATATTTTAAATCAAGCCCAACAACAATTACACCAAATTTCTTTCCTGCCTCATAGCTTTAATATGTTTAATTAACCCAGCAATGCTGTATGCGTGAAAAACCAATATCTTTACTCCCTTTGAATATGGCCAGGAACAAGTATACTTCATCTCTTCACTATGTAGCTCACAGGGTTTTTAATAAACATGTGATAATTATCACACAGTTGGGTTGTGTTTCCCCGCCACCCACAGTTAAGAATAAGAGCCTGTGTTACGATGGAACTGTGATGGCGTGCACAGACAACACATAAACACCCTCCCACTGTCTCCCAATCGGGACCAGTGGAACTCGGAGCTCAATAAGATGGTGTGGATGGGGCAGATCAGGGCTAAACAAGTCGAGACATAATTACAAATAAAGAGATAATCATCATCAAATATGTTGATGTTGTGTTGTGGGCTCCTCATTCCTGAACTCAACTGACTTCTCTGGGAGGACACCGACCGGTTAATGCCCGACAGAACGCTAACAAATATGATGCAGCTGTGCTGTTAACATGTCGTTAATATGCCATCATCATGTAGTTATGGAGGCCCATGTCGTTATTGTGGGCATCCACACATTTTTTCCCCCATGCATTTACAATGGCGCCGTCCGATGAAGTCACGGTGAGGAACGCGGTTGATTCCCATGCTCTCCCCGGGAGAAGGTGTGTGCTGAAGCGTCAGCACATATGGTGGACTCCATTGTACTCCGTTTTAATGAGCATCGCGTGTTTCCTGCTGGCTGAGGCCATATGGTGTGTAGTTGTTGGGACACACAAAGGTAAGTACAAACAAGTACCGTCAAGTCTTGTTTGTCCACAGGGTTTTTTTTTTTCCGTTACCCATGAAGACGTACGCAGTAAAAACGGGAAAACGGAGACTTCCCAAACGGGTGCGTCGACGTCGAGTCATGTGACCCTGGTACGACCAGGGTGGGTTGCCACGGTAGCGCCCGGGATGAAGACACGACGGAGCTGGACGGGGCCCGAGTGGTGCTGCAGAATACTGTGGTACAACTGAGAATGTCAGCAATCTAGAAGGAATTAATTGATGGCGTGTGCCTGTGTGTGTGTGTGTGTGTGTGTGTGTGTGTGTGTGTGTGTGTGTGTGAGAGAGTGTGTTTCTCTGTGTGTGTTTGTGTGAGCAGAGTAGAACAGATCCATCTGGACTCTCGCTGCCTGGGCTGTTTAATTAGAGGGGAACATCTATCTGCAGCCCTCCCCTTATTGGCCAATGCAGAGCTAGACACTCACCCTGTCATCCCTTCACCCTGTCACCCCCTCACTCTATCACCCCATTCACCCTCTCACCCCCTCACCCTGTCACTCCATTCACGCTCTCTCCCCATGACCCTGTCACCCCCTCACTCTGTCACCCCCTCACGCTGTCACCCCTTCACACTCTCACCCCCTGACCCTTCACCCTGTCACCCCTTCACCCTCAGACACCTTCACCCTGTCGCCCCTTCCCTGATAGTACAGGGGAAGATACCAGGAAGATTTATGAGCATCTGAGGCAACTTTATGATAGTTGGCGGTATGGTTTGTGTGTGTGTGTGTGGGTGTGTGAGAGAGAGAGAGCACGCGTGAGAGAGAGAGAGAGAGAGAGAGAGAGAGCGCGAGAGAGAGAGAGAGAGAGTGAGAGAGAGAGAGAGAGAGAGAGAGAGAGAGAGAGACATAGAGAGAGAAGGAGCAAGTGAGAGAGAGAGAGAGTGAGAGAGAGAGAGAGGTCAGAACGTGTGCATAGATCCATACGTCTTGGTGTGTGTGTGTGTGTGTGCAAGTGGGCGGTGGCGCTGACATGTCATCGGTCTGCCGCCCGGTGAATTGTGTTGTAATCACGTTTCACGGGCCAAGCTCTGTAACACAGACCTGCGCCCTCTGAGACTCACGCTCGCCCCTCACCTCATCACAATAACACCGCATCCCTGAAGAGATCCCCGGTCCACGCCAGGGCCGCTCAGACCCGGCGCCGCTGTAAACCCTCACCTTCCCCACACACCTCATCCCGCGTTCCTTTGTCTCCCCGGCTGCCTCCATCCCCCGCACCTTCAGGCGCTGCTTCCCCTCCCCCATCTCCCCCGTCTCCCCCCCCCCCCCCCCCCCCCCCCCCCCCCCCGTCTCCCTGTGCCCCGACTCCAAGCACCACCACCACCACCACCATCACCACCACCACCGCCACCGTGCATCCATATTCCAACACCCCTCCCTCTCGCCTCTCGCTTTCTCTCCCTCTCTCTCTTTCTCTCCCTCCCTCTGTTCATGTGTGAAAGGTTATTTTTGGTTCAAACGCAGTTATTTCTGCTCTTGGATGCGAATGCGTACGCTAAGGGATGACAACAAGGGGGTTGCCAATTAAAAGTGTGCATGTAATCGAGGGTTTAATGCATGCGATAATACATGACATCTCCGTCGATTTTCTGCAGATATTTCTTTTCTTTCCCTTCTCTGCCGTGCCTCTCACTCACTCACTCACTCACTCACTCACTCACTCACTCACTCACTCACCCTTCCTCGCCCCCCCCCCTCTCTTGCTCTCTCTCTACCGCCCTCTGTCTGTACAGTTCAACAGCGGGGTACAGTCATGTGACTGCATGGGGCTGGGCCTGCGCTGGGTGGGGTTGGGGGCGGGGGGGGGTCTAGCCGACAGTAGCTGGCACATTTAATGAGCTCCTGTGGGGGAATCACTACAGAATGCATCAAAAGACACACATCCATCTGAATACCACTCTATGAATTCCTCCAGTTCTACTTCACAGATGAGTGTGGACTGTGGGTGGTGGATCGGGTGGTGGTGGTTGTGGTGGTGGACAGGGTGGTGGGTGGTGGTAGTGGTGGTGGAGAGGGCCGTGCTGGTGGCGATGGTGATTGTGGATGGTGGAGAGAGGGGGAGAGAGAGGGGGGAGAGCGAGAGAGAGAGAGCGAGAGAGAGAGAGAGAGAGAGAGAGAGAGAGAGAGAGATGAATACTATTGGACAGCCTTGGTAGATGCAAGCCCTATATGGTATGAGAGCACTATAGCACAGGTCAGGCCAAAAAATGGATTATCAGAGCTTTTGAGGCGTGGCTAGCTTTAAATGCCATCGAGGAAAGAAGAGAGAGAAAATCTGTTGTTGTTTCTGTTATGTCTGTGTTGTATTCATGTTTGTATTTTTTTTTGCACAGGTATGTGGTTGTTACTGGGAGTGTGTGTGTGTGTGTGTGTTAGCGTGTGTGTGTGTATATGTGTGTGTTTGCCCGTGTGTGTGTGTGTGCGTGCCTGTGCCTGTGTGTGTGTGTGTGTGTGTGTGTGGTGTGTGTGTGTGTACGCGCGCGTGCATGTGTGTGTGTGTGTGAGGTCCAGTGATGATACAGGCGTATCTTCTTAAAGCCTCTCTCTCTGCAGCTCACCACCATCAAACAACCCCCCAGCTCATTACCACCTATGCGCTCCATACAATGAACACCGTTATTGGACGTCCAGGAGGAGGGAGGGAGTGGTGGAGTGGTAGGGGGGGGGAGACGTCAACCAGCTACTTGTGTGGCCTGCTAATATTTCCCCCATTTGTGCCTCGACGTGACCACTCTATTATTACCCTCGTGAGCCAACAGCACACGGCAGCAACCTTGCTCTCTTGCTCTCTCTCTCTCTCTCTCTCTCTCTCTCTCTCTCTCTCTCTATCTGTCTCTGCCCCCCCCCCCCCCCCCCCCCCCCCCACCCCCCCCCCCAACACATAATGGGCCTGTAAACACATAATTATGGGCAGCCTTGGTCTCATCCCAGAGACAGTGGTCCATGCATTCCCAGAGCCTGTGCCTCTGATCAGCGCCTCATTACGGACACAAAGACATGCGGGGAGACAAAGGGAAGCCATAGAGAAGGCGGGGGGCGGGGGGGGGGGGGGGGCACGTATGGTTCACTCATGCATTGGCAGGATGCTGATATGTCCACATTGTGAGGTGGGGTTGGGGGTGATGGTGGTGGTGGTGGTGGTGGTGTTGGGGGAGGTTGTGATGGGAAGCCAGGGACTGGGAGGCTAAATTGGGAAATAGAATGGCTGCAGTGAGAGCAGCCCAGGCAGGCTGGGCGACGCAGCAGGATTGATTCCTTTGTTCGGCGTTTGACGAGGGGAAGAATCGTCCGTGCCGTGCTTGGATGTGCTGCGTAAGATGGTGTCGTACCATGTGTAGCCGTGGCTGAGTGTGTAATCAACAGGGGCACACAACGGCACCAAAAGGTGGTTTGTGTGTGTGTGTGTTTGTGTGTGTGTGTGTGTGTGAGAGAGAGAGTGTAAACATGATGTAAAAGTAATAAGCAGATATGGCGGTCTGTGTAGCAGTACAGGCTGTGAAATAGGCTCTCGGACACATCTCCACACCTGACTGCTGGCATCAGCGCTCTTCATGAGGCAAAGCAGGGTCTAAACGACAGAATATACCTCTCTCTCTCTCTCTCTCTCTCTCTCTCTCTCTCTCTCTCTCTCCCTCTCACATGTTTTATATGGGGGGAATGCATTCATTAGGTTAGGTTTCATCATCACCCTTTGCCTGATGGTACTTCCCGTGTGGTCCATCATTCTACAGTGCGTCTACTGCGGGAAAGCACACATGCCTCACTTGTGTGTACACACACACACACACACACACACACACACACACACACACACACACACACACACGTTAATAAAAAAAAATACATCTAAGATATTACATGAGCTTATCATGGAGTAGAGGCTCCGCAGAGCAGCAGGGAAACACAAGGGATCTCGTTGCGCAATCAGCTGCCAGGGAACCATCTCGCCATAGGCAATGAGGAGCAGGCCGTCAAAGGGTTACAAAGATCCCCTTTCTGCACACCCAAGAAGAATTTATCTTCCACTTCCGATGCAAAGCAGGGCAAACCGCAAGTGTTTTGGGGGGGGGGGGGTTGGGGGTGGGGGCCGGGGGGGCGCCGGGGGGTGGGCAGAGACATCCGGGCCTGGCCCTGTTCCAGTTGTCTTTACCTCACCCTGCATTGTGGTGCTCCGGTCATGAGAACCAGCCACCGGGCCCCTCTGCACCCAGTGGGAAACCCTTGCAGGTCACACGCACACGCCACGTCACAACGCACTCTTTGGATGCTCGCAGTGGGCTGGACGTATCCTGACACGGTGGGGGGGGCGTACAAACGTGCTCTTCCTGATGATGAGAGGTGGAGATGAAGAGTGTTCTTCATGATGATGAGGTGGACATGAAGAGTGTTCTTCATGATGATGAGGGTGGACATGAAGAGTGTTCTTCAGATGATGAGGTGGACATGAAGAGTGTTCTTCATGATGATGAGGGTGGACATGAAGAGTGTTCTCATGATGATGAGGATGGACATGAAGAGTGTTCTTCATGATGATGAGGGTGGACATGAAGAGTGTTCTTCATGATGATGAGGGTGGACATGAAGAGTGTTCTTCACGATGATGAGGGTGGACATGAAGAGTGTTCTTCACGATGATGAGGGTGGACATGGAGAGTGTTCTTCATGATGATGAGAGTGGACACGAAGAGTGTTCTTCATGATGATGAGGATGGACATGAAGAGTGTTCTTCATGATGATGAGGGTGGAAAAAGAGTATTCTTGGGCATTCATTTGTTGCCAAGGACCATATTCTCTCGTCCATTAACAGCTATGTTGGGGGTGTTTGCTTCATCACATTTTATCTCTGAGGTGGTCAGCCTTAAATTTGTTGAAGTGATTTAACTTAAATCTTAGTGTTTCCTGTATTGAACAGGGAGCTTTAACGCGTGTGTAGCCCTGTTTTCAACCTTTTAAACTCAAAATGCATGTTCCCGTGTTCACATGTGTACACATGCTTCGATGTTTGTGCCTGAGCTTGGTGTATGTGTGCCCCTGCATATGCATGATGCACATGTGTGTGTGTGTGTGTGCATGCATGTGTCCTTGTGTGTGTGTGTGTGTGTGTGTGTGGCCGCGCGCGCGTGTAAGCAGGCAGTTTACTGCTTCCCCCTTCTTCCTTTTAAGCCGCGGAGCGTTGCTACGACAACCCCGCTGGGCCAGCGCCGCAACGCGGACCGGGCCTCAATACCAGCACCCTGGGAGCCTCCCCCGCACCCGGGGAGCCGGCATGAAACGGGGATAATCACTGTCGGTTATGGGACACAATGGGCTGGTGCTTCTCAGAGCTCCATTCATCCCTGGGACGGGTGGTGGTGGTGGGGGGGGGGGGGGGGGGGGGGGGCGGGTGAGGAGAGTAGAGGTACTGTGGTGGGGTGAGGAGAGGGGAGGAGACCTTGGTGGTGGTGGTGGTGGTGGTGGTGGGGTGAGGAGAGATGGAGGGATGAGGGGACCTTGGTGGTGGTGGCGAGGGGAGATGAGCCACGGCGGTGGGGTGAGGAGAGAGGGAGGGGCCCACGGCGGTGGGGTGAGGAGAGAGAGAGAGAGAGGGGAGTAGAGGGGAAGTCGGGGA
>JAXIVH010000013.1:6026974-6059712 GCA_036785325.1 Urophycis tenuis
CGTTCGCCACTCTCCTCTCGAGGCGACGACGGCAGCGTAGGCCGCGATCGGAACGGTGATAAAATGTTAATGATAATGCTTGATGGTTCATGTGGAGCACAAGCAGAGAGGATGTTTTAGTCATGCATTCATCAATTCTTTACACCCCTCTGACGTCCTCGTAATTCAATTAACATGGCTCAGCCCAAGCGTTTAACATTAAGAGCATTATACAATGATCCTATTAGGAATGAAGCCGAGACCTCCAGCTGGTGTGTGTGTGTGTGTGTGTGTGTGTGTGTGTGTGTGTGTGTGTGTTTGGGGGCGGGGGGTGGGTCCTCCCAGGACTTTTGGGGGGGCTCACGTAACGCTCGGCTGTTAGATCTGTGACAGGTTCATTTCCTGTCTCGGTCACACTCAGCTGGCGGCTGCTTCCTCTTCCAGGGCTAAAAATACTGGGCTGGGAGTGAAAAGGGGAACATTACACGAATCCATTCATCTGTCCGTGGAACGGCGTGGCAGGCTCGTTTGTCTTTGCCGTTTTATTCCTGGGGTTGGGCTGATTGGTCAGTCGCTCTCCTCAAACGTGACGAGCTGCAGAACAAAGGAGCTTCCCAAGACTCTGCAGAGTTTCGGAAAGACCTCGCGTTGCCGTGATGTTTCCACGTAGGCACAATATTGCTCACAATACAATACAATCCAATACCATTCAATACAACACAATACAACGCAACACATTCCATCTTCCAACGACTGTGTCCTAACAAAATGCGATCCGGTTGCCGTGTGATGACACAATACGTGTGTGTGTGTGTGTGTGTGTGTGTGCATGTGTGTATGGGAGATATTGTGCAACCATGTATGGGACTGTCCAGTATTGCATGTGGACCTCATGAGTGATGACCACATAGAGAGGGGGCCACAAAATGTTTTTTATAGTGAGTGCAGCTATTGGTCCTGGGACTCTATCATGCCTTTGTTGATCTTTTGAAACATGACATATATCTGCTCCTATAGTGCACTGAAGGGTGTGTGTGTGTGTGTGTGGGGGGGGGGGGGGGCGCGTACGGAAGGGGCAAGGGCAAGGGGTCAGAGGTCGGCTCATTGATTTTCTTTTGAATGTTCTTTGTCCTTTTTGTGTATCAAAGGACACAGTGTGAATAGGCTCAGAGGAAACACTTAGCGTCCTCCCACGATGAAGACCTCAGGCGCAAGTGTGAGAACTTCAGTTTCAAGCCATAAGAGACATAAAGAGGCAGAAAACGTGCGTTTAAGAAAAGATGGCGTCACTGACGAGTGATGAATGGCACATCTCATCTGTGTGGCGACAGGGGGAGGAGGAGCAGGAGGGGAGCGCTGTGAGGTACCGCGTCCAGCTGCGTGAGAGACACAGCTGGCCGCTCTCCGATGAACTCATCGCCACCTCGACAGCGTGTGATTGAGACGTTCATTACCGTCCCTCCCCCTATCAATTAGACAAAGTGACACATCGCTTCCTTCCTGTCACATTCACGGGGTCCGTTTTTTTTTTTTGTGTGTTTTGGTACGTTCCGTTTTTTTTTTTTTTTTGCTCCTTCAAAATAACTGTCAAGTTGAATTTTGCGACGAGATGGTGATTCATGTCGCGACCGTTGGAACGGAACGGGCCTGTCTGTCAGGCGGCTCTTTCACCAGCCCCCGAGAGAGTTCTGTTTTAAAAAACAGACTTCACTTGTACACTCGTGTTTGTGACCACTTTCCCTTTTTCATATTCAAAGGGTTTTCCGAAAAAATAAAGAAGTAATTAATCAAAATGTAACTTCTGTAAGAGTCTCATCAAAAGCATTTAGCAGTTCACCCAAACGATTAAACTAACTTGACAATCGACCGTGTTGTAAAAATGAGTGAAACTTTGTTTCTAGCTCTGAACAGAAGAGACGTTGGTCATATTGGGATTTAAAATGGACACAAAGGCATTAAGTGCTGTGATTTCTTGCAAAATACTCTCCACTGAATATCTCCTATATATCCTGTAAATTGTGGCTTGAGAGAGAGAGAGAGAATGAGAGCGAGATGTAGTATGTGAGTATGTGAAGGATAATGGGAGAGTGAAGGAAAAGAGCCTGTATATATTTAGTTATATAATGAAAGAGGAAGATGATAGATAGATACGCATCTGCTCTATGTGTGGTGGTTCACACCCACACCTTGCTGTCTTCTTCTCTCCACCTGCCTCACCAGCCCAACTGTCTCCAACAGACCACCTGCTGGCAGATCCTTCGTCAGGTGGTGCTGGTGTGGGACCAAAATCTGAAGCCAGCGCCCTATGATTTCTGTTATTTCAGATCCCCTTACATCACGTTACAGAGAGTGCAAGTAGTCAGAGGGATGTAGCGTTGCCATAGTTGGAGTTATAGAAAATGTAAATTGAATCACATTGAATCAGGTTTTGGCTAGAGGCAAGGGCAGCTATACTAAGTGATCCATTCAATTGGCCGTTAACCATTATGATCAATTCTATTGGTCATTGTCCATGATGACATTTTCAGTTTTTTTCAGTCCTTAAAAACACGATAATCTTTCAAGTTCTGCAGTTTGACCTGTAAGAGCACAGTTCCGTTGGTCTGAAGATACATGGCTTAATGGCTTTTAACTGCTGGATTACCACATGACATATAGGCCTATACACTGCTTATCTTCACATAAGCTTAAGCAAATTGTATTACATAATGTCAACATACTATAGTGAATCTCATTAGAAAGGATGCCACAAGTTAGAATTCAAAATGTTCATAAGATCAGTTGGAAATTTGAATTGACACATGCTAAGTGGGAAAGTGGGGAAGAGTTGTTATCCCCAGACTATGAACCACACAAAGCAACAACCACAATCTAGTTAGCTTGTTCACACAACAATGCCATGGAACAGCAAGCACTGTTTATCATAATGGAGAATTCAAGTACATCATCCTTAAAGCTCCTAAAACACTTTGTAGCGCAGTATTAAATTATGTGCTTTGAAGGCTCAGTGCTGCATTTAGTGGCTGGAGTTGTGCTTTGTACTCCATTGTAGCAAAGCTCATGCTACATGCCATCTAGGGGGCTGCCACATGCCACCCATGTGGCTTTTCTGGACTCCTCCAGAACCAGGACACAGGAGATGATGTTGAAAATCTGGTTTATTATATGACCACAATGGAACATGCACATGATGATCCACGCAGGAGATTTCCCTTGGGTGCGTGGTGATGGCCTGTGCTCATTGATTACTCAATGTACAACAGGTGTGTGGTCTCTCCAGTCCAATCAGGGCCAGGCGAGGCTGCTTAACCCTTGTGTGGTGTTCATGTTTTTGTTGTTCAGCCGGTGTTCGTGGGTCTGGTGGACCTGCTGCGTTTCAGGATTAATTAATTCAACACAATCAAACAATGCATACCCTTATGCGTCGTTGCATAAGGGTATGCATTGTTTGCTAAACCAGTTAAACCAGTTAAACCAGTCATCATCCACACACACTCCACATCCATCCTTTGTCCTGCAACAAAAACATCCAATGGGGTGAAATAAAGTGTGCCAATAAGCTATGATTGGTGCATGAAGTGGAATGTGAATAACGATTAATAACACTTGTCCTCTGTGTTCTTGTTCCCCTTGTCCTCTCCTGGTGTCCCCAGTGCCAACAACATGCCTAAGCAGGTGGAGGTGAGGATGCACGAGAGCCAGCTGGAGCCCATGGAAGCCAGGCCTCAGAACAAATGTGCCAAAATATGCTCTGCCTTGTCCAAGAACCTACTGCTCACCCTCACCGTCCTGGGTCAGTCCTCCAGCCTAATCGTTTTTGCACTCTGTCTGTGTGTCTGTCTGTGTTGTTGAGGTGGGTGGAACCTACATTTTGTTGATTTAGGGTTCAGTCATTATCAACCTACTTCCATCAGCACTCATCAAGCACTTGATTACAAATCTAAGTCTAACAATCACAAGGCTATATGTGAAATGGCAGCTATTCCGAGAACAATTTCCAGAAACCTGTGTTGGAAACTAAGAAAGTGTGGCAATGAACCAACCAGGCGAAATGAGGACTAACAGGAGTTTTTACAGAACATGAAGCGCATGGGTGGTAGGATCAATGCCGTAAACAGCGCAGGGACAAACCAGAGGGCCTCGAGTCCTGACAGAGGCAACACTGGCAACAGAGCAGCTCCGGCCAGCCCCATCTTCTGGCAGAGGAGCAAGGAGGCTGGCAGGAGGCGCAGGACAAGAAGACAATGTCCATGTTGCGCAGGAAATAAATTGCCATCCAAGACGACGGGGGTCAGCAAAGTCCACTTAATACGGCGGCGAGGGAGAGTAAATGGTGGCACAGCGGACATCCTGCAGACTAAAGAGCTGCAGGGAGATTCAGGCAGCCTTCGCTTGGGGGTTATTAAAGAGCCATTGGGGTCTTTAATCTTTGGCAGTTTCTTGGTAGCAGAGGAAGTGAAACACCCTGCGGAGCGTTGGGGGGGGGAGGGTCCGGTCGGGCCAGAGGGACAGCTACGGGGCCAGGGGTGGGACGCGACATGGGGAGGGAGGACATGCAAAGTTCAGCTGTCAGTTTTAAGTGGGGGGGAAAATGAGTGGGGAGAGGCAGAGGAAGTGGAGAAGGTTAGGGGAGAGAGAGAGAGAGAGAGAGAGAGAGAGAGAGAGAGAGAGAGAGAGAGAGAGAGAGAGAGAGAGAGAGAGAGAGAGAGAGAGAGAGAGAGAGAGAGAGAGAGAGAGAGAGAGAGAGAGAGAGAGAGAGAGAGAGAGACTTCATTTCATTGCTTGCCGTCATGAGCCCATTGCTTAGTGCCCAATTTAGTGTGTGCCGTCCCCTTTATTTAAATGTGATCAGAGACACATAAATAGTCTGGCTGGCAAGTAAATCCCATCACTGAAAACACCAGCTGCCTGTTCATTTCCAGGTGATGCTAATGAGGTCAAGGGGATGTTTTGTTTTTGAATTGTATCCCTTAGGTGTTAATGAGTCCTGATCTTGTAAAGTAAAATCAAGATCTTAGTTTAGTTTGGAAGATAGTTGGTAAATAAGTGATGAGAGTTAATTGGTCTAGGTGAGATAATCATTCTTCTTCTTCTTTCTTCTAATCACTAATTATACTCCAAGCACCGATCACAAAACATTAGAATAATTGCCACAATTCCACAGCAAAAACACCACAATACACCAAGTCCAGATTCCAGTCCTCAGCCAGTATCCATAAGTGAGCCTCTGCTGACCTAACACACAGAACTCAACGTCCATCACCCTCACACTGCCCTTTCCTTGCTGCCCTCAGGTGTGATCATGGGAGCAGTCTCGGGGATGCTGCTACGCGTGGCCTCCCCCATCCACCCAGATATCGTCATGGTGATTGCCTTCCCCGGAGACATCCTCATGAGAATGCTGAAGATGTTGATCCTGCCACTCATCATCTCCAGTTTGATCACAGGTACTTAGGTTATTTCCTTGTAAGTGGCCCTCTGGCCAGAGAGAATCGTAGCGTTTTTGATACCACCACAATCCTATGTGTTTTTCTCTCATGTCTATACTGTTAAGTAGTGCCAGAGTAGGATCACGAGTGTCAATGTTTAATCATAATCCTTTCTGAGTACATTGAATTTGTGGGCTAAGTGATGTTAACATTCATCACGCATCACGCACAGGCTCAAACATTATCCCGGAGTTCATCGACGGTGCTTGAGAACGATCAGTTGAACGCTTCAAGCTTATCTGCCAACATGTCCACCTGATCATCACATAATCACGAGACAAACATCACACACTCCTGTTTGCTTTGGCCACAGGTCTTGCTGGCCTGGATGCCAAATCTAGTGGTCGGCTGGGCTCCAGGGCCATGGTCTACTATATGACCACCACTGTTATCGCCGCCATCCTGGGAGTCATCCTGGTGATTTTGATCCACCCCGGCGACCCCAAACTAAAGGAGAACCTGGGAGAGGGTGTTAAGAACGACGACGTCTCCAGCTTGGACGCCGCGTTTGACCTGATCAGGAACCTGTTCCCGGAGAACCTGGTGCAGGCCTGCTTCCAACAGGTACCGGAGGACAGCAGATACTAGACGCACTTTGTGGAATTGATCTAATTTCTATCTGTGAGAGGAAAACATCAGCCTGTCTGAGTACTCTCTGAAGCTTCTCTCCAGAAGGTCTGACATGTTGGTTCTGTCACATGACTTCATGCATTGCCAGCATATTCCTTCAGGCAGGATCCACATTGAAGCATGTGACTTCAGAGCAAATGCTTACAAGTTACTTAGTAAAATAACTGCCACGCCTAGTTATTTTCTAATATAGATACGTACAATGAAAGTACTGCTTCATACGGTCGTTGCGTGATCTGTTTCTGTGAAAAGAATTGCACAACAGATGGCCCATTGGTGTTGGAAATGGTTCCCCTTTTTTTACACGCATGCTAACACAAAACAACCAAAAAGTCCATCGGCCACTTTTTACTAAAGACATTCAGCATGAACCTGAGATCTACTTGAAATAACACAACAACCAATGGTCACCACCCTGTGCATCTTGTTTGGTATATTGTGGTTCAGCAGAGGGTCTGCTGGTATGCAGGTTTATGAGTCCATATCTCTATTCATCCACAGATCCAGACGGTCACGAAGAAGGTGGAGGTGATTGTCGAGGAGGCCGTCAATGCCACCACGGTCGATGGTTTGGTGGCAAATGTCACCAAGGAGCCACAGTTTACTATCAAGAAGTCCCTGCAGTTTAAAAGCGGCATGAATGTCCTGGGTACGTCACACTTTTTTGGGTTAATTTCTACTGTAACAGATCTACTTTTGAAGGAGAAATTCAGGAACTGAATCATTTACTGAACCTCTGACCCAGCCGTCATTCACACAACATAACAATTCAGCCCATTCCCTTGACGATTAATCCATTTAGTAGATGCTTTTCATCCAAAGAGACAGAGTGCATTTTAGATGCATGACCAGGTAGGGGTGAAGGCCTCTTGCTCAAGGATGCCTGCAAGTAGACTATATTCAAAGACCCTAACAAGGAGACTATGTCCACGTCCATTTTTTGGGTTGTTATGAACCAGAACTTTCTTCCTCCAGGTCTGATTGGTTTCTTCATTGCATTCGGCATCTGCATGGGCAAGATGGGTGAGCGAGCTCGTCTCATGCTGGAGTTCTTCAACATCCTGAACGAGATTGTGATGAAAATCGTCATCATGATCATGTGGTTAGTATTTACCCAGAAATACCCTAATTTGCTTTGCTTTATGTAGTTTTGGTCACACTCAAATAATACATGACATGGCATGCATCAATCTGAGTAAGAAAGTATAAATTACTGGCAGTATGTTATTAGATCCGAGATATCGTGAAGTATAGGGGGAATGAAAAGCACATCAGTGATGCCAAAAACAAATAATCTGAAAAAAGCATGCAAAGGATTGTCATTGCTACTTATCTCTGCAGCCCCAACAGCATCTAATAAGAGTTGGTGTGTTTCCATCAGGTACTCCCCCTTCGGTATTGCCTGTCTGATCTGCGGTAAGATCATCTCCATCGACGACCTGGAGGTGGTGGCCCGGCAGCTGGGGATGTACATGATCACTGTCATTGTGGGGCTGATCATCCACGGAGCCATCTTTCTGCCTGGAATCTACTTTGCTATCGTCAGGAAGAACCCTTTCACCTTCTTCATGGGCATCTTCCAAGCCTGGATCACAGCCCTGGGCACCGCTTCCAGGTCAGACCCACGAGGGATGGATGATTAGACAGGTGGATGGATGGTCAGAAGAGTGAATGGGTGGATGGATGGATGCATTGACAGATGACTGGATGGTTAAGTTTGTGGCTGAATGAATGGTTGAATGAGTGAGGGAATGGTCAAATTAATGGATGGAAGAATTAATGACTAGACTGATGGTTGGATGAATGGGCAGATGGATGGGAAGATGGATGGATGAATGGAAGGACAGATCTGGATGGATGACTGGACGGATGGATAGAAGATGATTAATTAAGATGATCTCAGAGAAATGGACTTGAATCTCCCAACTTTTGTATTTGTTGTCTTCATCATTTAGATCATCTTCATTCTGTTGCTTTGATCACACTGGTCCTCCCTCACCCTCTCACCCTTGCCCCCAGTGCCGGCACCCTGCCCGTGACATTCCGTTGTCTGGAGGAGAACCTGGGCATTGACAAGCGAGTGACCCGCTTCGTGCTGCCCGTCGGCGCCACCATCAACATGGATGGAACTGCTCTGTACGAGGCCGTGGCTGCTATCTTCATTGCCCAGATGAACGGCATCTACCTGGACCCTGGCCAGATCATCACCGTCAGGTCAGGACGCTCATCCACGTAACAGTACCAGAGTAGAGAGGGTTCACATGAAGCCAAACATCTTAGTGACACTTTAGCAGTGATGGGAATAACGGCGTTATAAGTACCGGCGTTAGTAACGCCGTTACTTTTTTCAGTAACGAGTAATCTAATTGATTACTTATCTCATTATTATAACGCCGTTATCGTTACTTTCAAAAAATATGTTGCATTACTATACATTGAAGACAGATGTTTTGCATCGGACCTCTAAGCCGAGTGAAAGAGAAAATCTTGTTCCTCCCTTGTCCTTGGTGAGGGCACGAGCACGAGACAACCGCAAAAGCGATAACGATTGGCTTGGGTTGCGTAAAATTCTATGGTAAGCCAATCAGAGAGGAAGTTAGGCGGGTGCTTAGTCTGCTTACTTACGCTGTGCGCATCAAAGTTGAGCAGCAGTAGGCTACCAGAGGTCGACTAAAGATGTTAATGTGAATCAGCTAGAAAGAGATGGCGAGCCCAAGTAGTCCAAAAACAGCTTTCTTTAAATGGAAATATAGCCCAAGTAGTCCAAAAACAGCTTTCTTTAAATGGAAATATAGCCATTACTTTTCCCTCCAAGAAATTAAGGGGACAAGTGTAAGCGTGAAATGCACATTATGCCCTGGAGTCAAGTACCTGTCCACGTTGTTCTCAAGTAATTCCAGTTTAATGAAGCATCTTGCAACTATACATACATCCACGAAATTAGTGGCACTTTTCAGTAATATTAAAAGCACTTATTATTACACACTTACATTGCGTAAAACCATACGTACAGTGGCCCTCATTTATCAAACGAGCGTAGCCCGCTGAACATGGGACACACTGTTGACTGCAACAGTGATTTGTTTCCATATAGCGTTGTTTTGCTTGCCCTTAATTAGATTAGATTAGATTAAACTTTATTGTCTTTGTGCAGAGTACAAGTACAGGGACAACGAAATGCAGTTGGCGTTCTAACCAGAATTGCAAATGAGCGATAAAGGTGCCGGTTGAAATGCAGAAATGCTGACAGCCTGAGGGAAAAAGCTTCCCCTGGATGCCAGCTTTTAGGCTACCAAATAAAATAAGACGGTGCGCATCAACAAGTGACACAAGTGCCTCCATTTCTGTTTCTGAAAAATTCCGCTTCTTCTTTGCCGTTGGATGTTTCTCCATATCGTAAAAGTGAGGGGCGAGCAGGGTTGCCAGATGCCAGCAAGGTTTTCCAGCCCAAAACCTGAGAACCTCCTCAAAAACCGCGAGATTGCACAAAAACACGCACAATTTTTTTTAACCATTTAATATGGTTCAATGTGTTTCAATTTTAGCTGTATGTCACTTGTATGCAGCATTAAATGCAAAATGGTTCTTAACCCTCGTCATGTTGTCTGTTATGATAGGCTATTTTGTGCTTGGCCGCATGAGTCACTACTTTTCAGAAGTCAGACTGCCCACACTGCCATCTTCACGCAAATTGTTCTAGTTGCAACATTGTAGTCACAGAAAACCGCAACATTCTGATGAGTTAGAATAATTTGTTGCAACATTGTTGCAACATTGTAGCCACTGAAAACCGCAAGATTCTGATGCGCAAAAGCCCTGTTTACATTAACCCGTCTAAATCCAGAAACGCATAAATATTTATCCGTTTAGCCCTTCCGTCCACATTAGAACGGAAAATTCCGACGCTGAAAACGATGCTTTTCAGAAACGGTCGCTGAGGTAGATGAATGTGAAAACTCCGGGTTCGTGTTGTAGTGTGATCAGGGTAGACGGAGCCTTTTAGAAAGATGAAGTTCGGTTGCCATGACAATGCCGCAAGCTTGCGCTCGAGACTGAGATGCTCATCTTAACAAACATGGCAGGTGAAATGGAAAGGATGATCTATCTGAGCAATGTACTTGTGTATCTTCAGTTACAACTCGGCATACTATGTAACACTTATTCGTTACTCCAACGCCGAAGTCGAGCGCTGTACTTGTGCTCAGTAGCGTGGCGTGACCATTTTTTTCACGGATGCCAACGACGCCTTTTTTATTTTTTTTTTCATTATTATTATTTATTAACTTCTAAAACATTCAGGGAACGAACGAACTAATGCATAACAGATCTTTTAACGCCAACCCCCATCTTGACATGGGACGCAAAACCAACACATACAAAAATCAGAACATGGCCTATGAAACATGGCGAAAAACAGGGCACGTAGGCCTACACTTGGGTTGTGTTTGTGTTTATTTGAAAAGAAATGCCATTCGCCTGTCTTTCATATTTGCGAAGTGGTCAGTGACGGCATCATCGAAATTTCCACTGGCCTCCAACTCATCCACTACGGCAGAATTTATCGAGATTTTAGCTAGGTTCACAAGTCTGTCCTGTCCGCATGTGCTTCGCAAGTACGTTTTTATCCTTTTAAGACATGAAAATGAGCGCTCGGCGGATGTACTTGTGGCTGGTGTAGTCAACATAAGTTGGAGCAGCTTGTGAACCTCGGAAAACGTGATCTGCAGGTCATCCTCAATAAAAAGCCGCAACAATTCTGCTGGTGACTTGTGGAAAAACGCATTGGCATACAAGGAGCGAAGCTCATTGCGCAGCTTCTGCTCGTCTGCAGCTTCTGCACTTTATATACTGGCGTGTAAGGGAGTACAGTCCTGAAATGTCATCCCTTTCACTTGTTGGCCAATCACAGACGGGCAATTGCTACAATGTGATTGGTCTAGCGCTCGTTTTTTTTCAACAGTCCTTAGAGTTAGGGATGCAAGTTTGGGCTTGGTGCCACTTCGCAACGAAGTGTAGTACTTTATTTCACCACATGGTTAGGATACGGAAGGAGGGGGGGACACTATTTCCCCAGCTGCAAAATACTCACTGAGAAAACGAAAGTGGACGGAAATCACGGAATATTAAAGCAGGAGACTCGATAGACAAAATGTTTTAATGATTAACGAATATGCAAGCTGTTGTTGGGGGGAATTAGGGGGAAAACAAGGGAAGCCTGGCATCCTTTGACCTCTGCGAGAAAACGCCACTGGTTGTGCTTAAGCTATGGAAAAAAAAAATTGACAATTGAAATTGACAGCCAGCTGATCAACTGCAATATATTACCTAACGCTATCAGCTGATCGCACGCCTGTAATCTAAACAGAGAGGCGTGGCGGGAGTCGCGTAACCATGACAATCATTGTTTATCAAAATCATTTCAGTGTGGAACGTGGATGCAAAACATTCCGTAAACTATATGAAAACAATAGTGTGGACGGAGATCGTTTTCATTGCGAATGTGCGTTTTTATATTTACCCAGGTTAATGTAGATGGGGCCTAATAATCAGTTGCAACATTGTAGCCATTTTACCCCCCCCCTGCTCAATATGTGGTTCTAGACGCAACGTTACGTTCGGCCTCTGAACCACCCCCAGCTCTGAACATAACAGAGGCTACTACTGATTGTGTCAGCACAGAGAGATGTTTGTCTTGTTTGATCCGATGTGTGGGTATTTTGGCTACGAAAAACCGCCGATCTGATCCTAAACCAGCCCAAATTTTATCCACCCGCCCAAACCCAATTTGCCCGCAAAATACATCGCAAAACCGCCCAATCTGGCAACCCTGGGGGCGAGACTTCTGAAGACGTGCTTTTATAGGGGCGTGTTACGTTAAGTACGATTGATCTCAGCCGCCGTATTTATCAACATCAAGCTCATTCGTACGCTGGAATTGGTGTGATACGAAAGTTTCGTAAATCTCACGTGGGTCCTATCGTAAGATGAATCATATGCGTTCAATAAATATCAGTATAAGTTCCAAAAGATATATTGTGTATAATATAATATAATACTATAATATAATACTCAGATTTATCATAAATAATTGAACACACATGTTTTTTTTTAAGTTCTTTCAAAGAGGGATGGAGATGGGGACCAAATTATTTGACACATCAGTATTTAAAAATTATTTGAAAGTAACGCAATAGTTACTTTCCAAAGTAACTAGTTACTTTAAGATTTTGTAACTCAGTTACTACTTTAGTTACTTTCTGGGAGAAGTAACTAGTACTTTAACTAATTACTTTTTTAGCGTAACTTGCCCAACACTGCACTTTATTCAGAAAAAGTCATTCAGATTAACTCTCAATAATGATGATAATGATAATAATACCACGATTGATAAAGGCTTGATGTTGTATGGTGCAGGCCGATGCCATGGCTGTGATTGATGATGGGATATTTGTGTGTCACCAGTCTGACTGCCACCTTGGCCAGTGTTGGAGCCGCCAGTATCCCCAGTGCTGGACTGGTGACCATGCTGTTGATCCTGACTGCCGTGGGCCTGCCCACCCAAGACATCAGTTTACTGGTTGCTGTGGACTGGCTGCTGTGAGTTCTGACCATGAATTATGCTTTGACTTTCCAGTATGTGCGCCATGGATATGAATGTTGCTGCTTCATGAGGTTTCCTTATGCATTTGTTCAGCTCTCATTCCAGAAAGGAAGCCATGGATATAAACAGACCAGCATTGCCTCCTCATGTTGTTTGTTTCTGTTACCCTCATTGGGTAGGTAAAGACAAGACTTGAAGCCCACATTGAAGTGAACTTGTGTATCCCGCTGTCTGCTCTCTAACCCCTGCGGCGAGCAGGGACAGATTCAGGACCTCAGTGAACGTGATGGGGGATTCCTACGGGGCGGCCATCGTCTACCATCTCTCCAAGGCTGAGCTGGACGAGCTGGACGCAAACACGGCCAAAAGCGACGACATTGAAATGTCGAAGACCCAGTCTTCTTATTACGACGACATGAAGAACCACCACGAGAACAACTCCAACCAGTGCGTCTTAAGTGCCACCGCCACCACGTCCGCTAACAATGCCGTCGTAGTAGATGAGTGCAAGGTACCCTTGATGCTTCCAGACATAGAGACTAGCATGTAACACATCCCTGAGGTTTGCCTGCCCATCCCGCATGTTCATAGATGTCCTCCTTATTTATTTTCTTTTTTTACATCTTTGTACATGACAACTGTGTATATAGCCAATGCCATGCACCTAAACAAACACATGGTGTTCACTACTCTGGAATAGCAGCTTCTGTGAAGAGCGTCGCCTACTTTTGCCTACTTTTAAATGTATGGATTTGGACACATTTTGACTTGATACCTTGTCAAATGTACCTTTGAAAGCCAACTGCTTCCCAAATCATAATCATGCGTATTTGCTATACCAAAGAATCAATCTTTGTTGTAAAGTTTGGATGTGAATATCCTTCAGCGGACAGAGTGTATTTCAAAATGCACGGAGAGTGTTGCGTCTGCAAGGGTGAAGTGTTATATGCTGTATAATTAGCAGTCTATATTTTCCCCTCCTGCACATGCGTGAGTCACTCTTCAGTCACACGGCACATTGGATTTCCACACCAGCTAACTCTGCTAATTATCATGGCTCCTATCTGTGAAATGGAGAAATGCAAAGTAGGCCCCACCACCACCTGGTAATGTAAGACACCTTGTGAATAACTACCTCTGGCAATATGACGATATGTTATATGTTATGATATATGTCCCAGCCCCCCCTCCCCCACTGTGCCCCGACCGAAAAGGTCCACTGATGAATCTAATGGATGGAAGGTGTTGCCTAGCAACACCGGCAAACACGCCATCCATCAAAGCATGGCTTCACTTATAGGAATCTGCACCTGAATTGCATGAAATTCGACCACAAAAGCTCGCTATTTCCAGTCCTTTCTTTTGTGTCATGAAATTGTCTTCTAGTTTACTCATTGTCTAACGCTTTGTAGCATGCCCATAACTCTGTAACACCAAAACACGCATTTGTTTTGTAGTGAGCTGTACCTTGTACCTTTTTTTGTTTGTTTCACGTTTGTTCTGTGTTTTTTGTTTCATTGTGATGTGCCGCCACCCAAGCGTGTGGAGTGTGTGCTCATCTGTCTGATGTGCAGTCTGTTCTCAGGTCACCGAGAGACACTCTGGTCGTTTGTTATGTCCGCCACGAGCTCGCTCATCGCCGTTCGCCCCGAGGATCCAGAATATGTTCATTATTTACCTGCGTAATCCTTTTGAGAGTAAGCTCCCGCCACTGACACCCTGGACCGCGGGCCCACGGTGTCTCCAGCTGGGAGGGACGTGGTGCTGTGCTCCAGGGTGCCAGCGAAACGGCCCGCAATGTATTGATCCGAAAACGCTCCGGGTGTGAGTACGCTAAAACGGTAGCGAACCGCTAAGGGAACAGACACCAGCTCTCTGGGTGTCCCCTTTTTTTTCTTCTGAATCAGTTAAGCTTAAAAGGTCTTGAGTGGAATTGAGATGCTTTAAAAAAAAAAAAAAAACACAGGCTTGAAATAACTGCGGCGTGCGTTGAGTGTCGAAGCCCAGCCTTCCTACGTCGGTGGCAGAAAGTTGTGTGCTCAGTTGTCACTGCTGAATGTTCCCAGGTAACCTCGGCCACAAACGGTTCGGCTGCGGAATGCACAGTCGTGGAAGAGGAGAAACAAGAATAACGACAGCGCCAACCACCCCTGCATCTGGGCTCCACGCGCTTTCTGACCGGGTGGAGAAAAAAAAAAAGAGTGAACAGAAATGTCACGCGAACAGAACTACTAATTTCCTTTTTGTTTTTTTGTTTTTTTTTTGCTTTTTTTTTTTGTACGTACTTTTAGTTTTTCCTTTGATGTGTCTTTTTTTTATGAGTCCCTTTTTATAATATTTTTTTTCTAGCTGTCTTATCTGACTGATATCTATCCGAAAACTAATACTAATTCACTCGACTGTGAGGTAATAACGAGATAAGTTATATTTGACCTGTTAGGGTACTGTAGTGTGCTCCGTAGCAAACACTGAGACAACATACTTCAAGGCTTGGGGGGGGGGGGGGGGGGGAGAATAAGTGGGAAAAAAACCTGCAAGACAGAGGAGACAGTTTTAATTATTGTTGTAGTGTGCCGTTCGCCCCTTTAACAAAGACTTTAGAAAACCGAGCAAGAGATTGCAGGACTAGTGGGTAAACAATCGAGACCAAGGGGATCAACATTAGGAATGAAGTTGTATTTTTTTATTGTGGGCGGTTCGGCGGAGGAGAGTGAAGTTTGGGCCGGTGTGAGATAGAGGGAGGGCTTGAGCCACGTCACGCCGCCGATCCGCCGCACGTTCGCCGTGCTTTCGGGTCTTTTCTACGCGCGGACCCCTTTATCTTACACGCTAACCTCTTAGTTACCGTCCCTCCGCGGGGGCGGCCTCTGAATCCCCCTCTAGTCCAGAGCAAATGGCCGACAGGGAAGTAAACTGCCCTGAGAAGGAATTACTGTTACTGAAGCACATGGTGTGATGCTCAAAGCACACCTCAGAGCCCAGCCTCTGCACTCTGTGTCCTGTGTGGAGGAGCTCGTTCCCTCCGTAATGACTGTGTGTGTGTGTGTGTGTGTGTGTGTGTGTGTGTGTGTGTGTGTGTGCATGCATATGTGTGTGTGCGTGTGTGTGTGTGTGTGTGTGTGTGAAAGGTGGGGGGATGGAGAGTGACAGCTGGGAATTGAATCATGAGAAATGAGGACCAAACTGAATATACAGCCCACAATGAGGACCAAAAATGAGGACCAAAATAGAAAAAAAAAAACGATGCCATTGATAACTATTCATCGGTTTTCAAGACCCCCATTAATCAGTAACAATTCCCAGAAATCAAACGCACACCTGAAACGAAAGCAAACGGCCGCCCGATTGAATCTAAAACCGACCAATGATCTACCCTTTCAAACAAATGATTTGAAAACGAAACTCGCTAAATTAGAACCACAAGAAATGTGGCACGCCTTCTCTCTCTATATACAGTATATATATATCTCCATGTATAAAAAAAAAGAAATGAAGCACAACAACGATGAAGAGTAGCACAGAGTATACAGGGGAGCCCGGAGGCCTGAGGCCTGAAGCCCCTCCCCCGACCCCCCCCCCCCCCCCCCCCCCCCCCGGCGCCGACCGGTAGGGAGGTCCACAGAAGGTCCGCGGGCGCTCGTCTCCGGCTGGGCGACTCGCCGGCCGGGAGACACTGAGCCTGGAGCCCGCGGTGGTTTTACCGGCTAGGCGCCGTGGCGGCGCACATACACACAACAGTGACCTTCTCTTCCTGGCAGGACAGGTTTACAATGTACCGGGTAGGGCGGAGCACATCTGTCTTACCGGCGGTTATAAAAAAGCACACACGATGTCTTAATTTACATTCCAGTGGTGACACCATCACCTTATATATATATATATATATATATATATATATATATATATATATATATATATATATACGCTATCATGTTTACAACAACAGCGACAGCACAGGAGCACAAATGCCAATCTTAAAAAAAAAGCACACGTGTAACAATTTAGACGACGTACAAAGCACAACCAGCGTATATCAGACCGGCGTGCGGATCTTGTGGCTAACACGCTAAGAACATAACATTGCATAACACACACACACACAGCATCCTTCTCAGTGACATCAACTTACCTCCTCGACGCCACAACCTAATGTCCCTGGATGTGCCATCCCTCTGCCAAGAGAGCTACAGACTGTTTACACAAAAACCCCTTTAGATGCTGCAGTCACCCACCACACACATTCCACGCACCACGGACCATCTGGGTCCTTAGAATCCCCCAGCAGAGCCAACTTTCAGGTATTCTCTTATATATAGAGAGAGAATACATTTTACAGATGCAGATTGACAAGGCTTCTGAAGAACTACAAGCACACACGTATACAAAGCCATCATACTGCCTGCATGTGTATGCATGCGCGCGTGTGTGTGTGTGTGCAAGAGAGAGAGAGACAGAAATGCTCTGTGCCAACAGTGTAAGACGTGGCCGTGACGTGTCCTCTCCTCGTTTGTCGTTGTCCTCGGTTACGCGTCATGACGACCTGGCCTTGAATATGTTATGGTAACCCCCACCCCTGACAACCCCCCCCCCCCCCCACCACCACCAACCTGTATAGCACTGCACTGCGCCGCCTGCCTCGCCTCAAACCACGTTCTCTTAACAGCATAACACTAAACGAAACCACAGGCTTTTCCATCCCACCGCTCGTAGGGTAGGGCAGCGCCTCACGCCCGCGTGGTCAGTAAAGTGAGCGGAACCGCCACGCATCTCGCTCGTCCTCGTCGAGCCCACGGCCCCCCTGTAACCATGACGCCGGGAGGCGGGGTGGAGAACGCAGACCGTAGTGTCACCCGGAGGAAGAGGTGGTGGTGGTGGTGGTGGTGGGTCCAGCCGTTGAGTGTTGGACCGTTGTTTCCGTTCAAACTCGGTTTAGGAAGAAGCATGTCATTTTTTCAGGGTGGGGGGGAGGGGGGGGGGGGGGGTTGCACCACTATTGTTAAAAAAAGAAAAAAAACAGCATGATGTTTTGAAGTGCCTATGGGCACTGTGTGTACATACTGTAGGTAACACATGGACTTTGGTTTTCCCGCTTAGTTTGTTTGCTCAGGGGGGCATTGAAATATTACGTAGGACTATCTAGCATCATTTCTGTGACATCTTTTAATGTAATCCTTTAGAGAAATATCCATGTCCTGAATTAAATTAGATTAGATCAAATGTATAGGGAAGGAACATGTAAGAAAGTGCTTGGTTTATATTTTATTTTAATTTCTCCTAATAGTTGTTTACTAGCTGTCTCACTTACATGTCACAAATACATATATATAAATATCTTTTTGTATCTAATGTAAGCGTTCTGAATGTTTGTTCTATGAAGATATAAACTGTGTGCATTCATTTACACTGTACATAAATAAATATATAATTGTTCTGTTCAGTGGCAATGCAGAATGTCTCAGAATTCACATGATCTGGCGGCAAATCTTGTTACGATAAAGGTGGACAGAGAGAGAGAGAGAGAGAGAGAGAGAGAGAGAGAGAGAGAGAGAGAGAGAGAGAGAGAAATAGGGGAAGTGATAGAGAGAGTCACTCTCTCTAACTCTTCCCAGAAAGAGAAAGGGAAAGTTAGGGGGAATTTAATGTGTTGATGATGGTGGATGTATTTTGATCTACACTGGTGACAGTGAAAGTCACTGAGCTACAGATGGCTGGGGAGGGAGGGTTGGGGGGGGGGGGACTGAAAAGGAAATGGCCTCGTATGAAGGATGAACCAAGCCCAGCCTGCTAGTTAGACGTTTGTAACCACTAAACGAAACATCCGAGGGGCTGCGATGCCTTCGGTAGCTAATGCCTGTTCCACTCCTACATTCCTCAGGTGAAAAACCTCCCCCCTTTCATCTTTTCCCTTATCCCCTTTTTGTCGTCTATTATGGCATTTATGAAATCGGTGCGTGCTTCTGTGGGAAGTGTTCAAGCTGAAAGACGCGGATTCCCACACCCAGCGAGTGTGTACACCGGTAGGCCTGATGACGCGACCGGGGATGGCTCGCAACTCAACCTGCGCTCTTCCAAACATGGCATGAGTTCCTCAGTCCGTAGAAACCACAGGGCCACCGCCCAGTGATGTGGAGCATCACATTCTGCTGTCTGATGTCCTTCCAGTATTCTGAGCAGAAAAAACGATGCACGCACGCACACACCTCATAACGTAATGGCAAAAAAAACAAACAGTGGATTGGCATGACATTTTAACAAATATGTGCAGTGTGTGTTTGCTAAGACGTTGTCTGTCTTTTGAAAAGAGTCGTTGCCCGTCGCTCCTTCGTTCAGTGTTTCCAGAGCGTCCATCCTTGTCGAGCTTTCGATTTAATCTTGATATGAAGCAAAGCTACACAGGAGGGACTGAGTGTTAAAAAAAGAGATAATAATGCAAATGAACCCCCCCCCCACACACACACACACCTTAAACAAAATGTTCATACATATCAGTAAGTGTTGTTGTACCTTTGGTGTACATATACAAATATAACTAATAAATGTTGATTCATAACTAACCTTGTGCTTTTCCTGTTATTTATTCTGCGTCCGTCTGACTGTTCTCTCACATGTTCCCGTTAAGCAAAACACAATTTGAAAATGTGAAAAAACACAAACACAAAAGACTTTGTCATGCCAAGTCTCTGCCTTTGTTTTCACTCAACGGTAATATTTCCTCACGTCTGCAAGACACCCTTACACAGGCCCGCCAATAATAATCAATTAGAAGCACGACTAAAATAAGTAATGCTACATTGGAAGTGTGTGTGTGTGTGTGTGTGGGCGTGTGTGTGTGCGTGCGTGCGCGCGTGTGTGTGTGTGTGTGTGTGTGTGTGTTTGTGCGCACGCCATGTGTGATGCTCTGGTTTTCTCCCATCTTTAAGCTGTTGTAGGTGAGATGCGAGAGGCACAAAATCGAGCGAGAAAAGAGAGAAAGAAACTAGAGACAGAAGCAAAATGGCCCCCTCCCTCTCAGCTCGTTCCTCCGCCAGTGTGTGTGTTGCATTCACACGCCAGCAGAGTTGGGCGCTATGGTAACGCCGAGCCTGCATGTGACTGACAGGCAAAATGGATTCCCCAGAACCAATCAGGGAAGAGAGGCCCCGAACGGTCAGAAAGGAGCCGGCAGCGCTCAGAAACCTGAAGGGTTTTCATACAGAGGCAGACTTTAGTCGGCTCACAACAGATACTCTCACAGAGCGTTTCACCTGCTGAAGGCTGACGGACGGTTATGGTTATGGTTATTCCTAACAAATATCAACTCAAATCTTAGCTTGTGAATCTTACCCGCTAACGTGTCACACATTCTGTTGCTCTTTTTGACTGTAGGTCAAACACACCCAGAGGCCTTTTGGTCTGCGCTGATGAGGCCCCTTTGGAAAGCGAAAAATTAGCGGAGTGGTTCCAGACTAATCCGGGAACTTGTCTGGCGAACGACGTAGCATCGCTGCAATGAAATGTGACGCTTTGGTCCGTGCTTGACTGACTCCCTGAATGGCTTGTCTCTTCCTCTGGATGCCACTTATCGCCCTGGCGTCGCGCACGTACACAACAAAATCAACACGTGGACAGCGCATCTCTAATATACACGTTTAATGAATCGATCACTTTACAAATCATTTCAGCAACTTTTTTTTTTTAATTCATTACAGCCTCCTACACTAATACAAGTGTTGTTTCTTAAAAATAATCAATATGAGAGAAAGCAGAAGCAAAATCACAACAGGCCTATGCAAAAAAGGAGAAAATCAATGAGTAATTAGCCATGATGTTGATATTTTTGTTTCATTATGGAAACCAGGAGAAATGTCCACTGCCCACCGTGCAATTCTACCTGTGGCACATAGCAAGGGTCTCATAAAGGAAAAACTGCATATTAATGACGTGAAATGGTTTGATATTTTCCCTTTGAAATTCGTCGGGACGATCGTTTTCAACAGACGATGAGACAAAAACACACACGTTTCGATTGGCGTCTGTTCAAAAGTGTAGTTGTGCCAACATATTCCCTCGGGATCTTTTTCTCTCGTGTCAATGAAAGTGGCCAAATTATTACCTTGCCAATGATATTATTAAATATTCACCCAACCATTCGATCTTCCAATCAGTGTTCACACTGTGCATAATGACACCTTTACCCTGTTGACGTTCATCAATTCATCTGCAGGATCCTGGGAGCTACATCTCATCCCAAACGGGTTCAAATATAAATATATATATATTTTTTGGACAAACCATACCGTCATATTGCCTACTCGATACCACTGTCATTTCACATACAATGCTAATCAACATCATATAATGCTACTTGAACTGCAAAATTATGGATCTGATACATGTATATTCATGCAGTACGCATCTGGACTTTTCTAAAACTGGTAATTTCATTACTCATTTAATTACTCAAATGCAACACTTTGTTATACAAACGAGATACAAGTGTATCCCACAATATTTCCTCAAAAACTCACCCATATACATACATATATGGGTGAGGTAGCTCAAACACACACACACACACACACAGACACACAAGCACGCAGACACACACACACACAGACAGACACACGCAGTCAATGTTGTGTGTTGACAAGTAACAATGTGGCAGCTATTGCCAAGGCATCTTCAAAACAAAGACCTTATATACAGAGACAACGAAACAAGAAGCAATATAAATTAAGTCAGTGACATGTTGTCGTTCTCTTGAAAAACACGAGAGCTCAACTTTAGTCCACAGGCAATGTCTAAAATATACAAAAGATTGCAAAAAATGTAAGAAACGTTTAAAAGGTTGAAAGCGACACGTTGCAAGTTCAAACTAAGTCGATCCGCAGCAAATTGAAATGACACCACTTTATAACAGAATGACTTTCTTCAAGATGTGAAGACCCTCGTCTCACACGCACACACGCTCGCACACACACACACACACACACACACACACACACACACACACACACACACACGCATCCAGACACACTGACAGCCCACCGAGGCGGTGTTCCTATAAATACCATGAGAACACCACAACAGGAAACGTGACGTAATAATACATTCACACCTCTAACCCTCGCACGCACGGCGTCTCTTCAAGTGCCGGGCTGGCGGGCGCTGAGTGGAGGAAATAGGAACGCAGCAAAGCTTCGCTGAGGTCGCTTCTTCCTGTGCCTTCAAAAGCCCCCCCCCCCCCCCAGTACAACCACCAACACGCCCCCGCCCCCAATAACAAATGATTTGATACTTCATAGATCCCACATGGGACATTTTAGGACTCTGGTTACACCCAGTGCTGCCCTCCCAGTGTGACCACCAGCCTATAACCCTCCCAATAAGATTTGATTGTGCTCTCTAAATCCTGTCTGGGGTCTAACTCCATTACACCCAGTAACACCACCTCGACATACCCCATCCCCCCATCCCCCCCCCCGGCCTCCTCAGGCCTCCTCCTCGGGGGGGCTCCTCAGGCCCCCTGCCGCTCCTTGTCGGAGGACTCCTCCAGGGTGATGACGGGTGAACTCCTCCTCCCCCTTGCCGTTCTCCTGGATCTTCTCCTTGTTCATCAGGGTGACCATCTCCTGCTCCCTCTCCTGGGCGCGGGAGCTGGCCACCACGGCCGGCGCCCCGTTGCCCTCACTGCCGTTGTCCTTGGAGGAGATCATGAGGGACTGGTGCTTCCCACACCAGCTGGGGGGGAGAAGAAGGAGAAGAAGAAGAATTACTCTTTTGATCCCGTGCATTTAACCCAATCGTGAATGAGTGATGATCAGAACACAGTGAACACAGTGATGGTGATCAGAACACAGTGATGGTGAAGCACACAGTGATGGTGAAGCACACAGTGATGGTGAAGCACACACTTAAACCCGATGCAGTGAGCTGCCTGCAACAGTGGCGCCCGGGGAGCAGTGAGGGGTTAGGTGCCTTGCTCAAGGGCACTTCAGCCGTTCGTACTGGTCGGGGTTCGAACCGGCAGCCCTCCGGTTACAAGTCCGAAGCCCTAACCAGTAGGCCGCGGCAGCCCTCATGACGAGGAGGAGGAGAGACGGCACGTCTCACGCCGGGACACTGCCCAACTTATATCTGCACATCTATTTTTATTTTATTTTTACATCTACACATCAGTCAGACTCTGTTACCAATTGCACTGTTCTTCTACCAATTGCACTGTTCATCTCAATGATGACTACTATGCATGTTCATCTACCAATTGCACTGTCCATCTCAATGATGACTACTATGTATGTTCATCTACCAATTGCACTGTCCATCTCAATGATGACTGCTATGTATGTTCATCTACCAATTGCACTGTCCATCTCAATGATGACTACTATGTATGTTCATCTACCAATTGCACTGTCCATCTCAATGATGACTACTATGTATGTATACAGGTTTTCATTTTTTTCATCTGATCTGATTCTAAGAGCTCGCATATAATTTTATCTTAATATAGCTAAATCTATTTATTGTTTATTGTCTATACTCAGGTTTTTTATGGCACTCCTCTATCCCCTTGTACTGCTGGTCGATGTGAATTTTCCTAAGGGGGATTAATAAAGGAATGTCTTATCTTATCTTATCTTATCTTATCTTATCTTATCTTACTTTCTCAGCCCCCTTGGGTTTTTTTTTTTTTTTTTTTTTTAAGGCGACGGACGAACCAAAATCCATCGTTTACAGCTACTTGTGTCCTAAAGGGGGAGATCGATGGTGTGCGTTCATGGAGTCACAAGAACTCTGTTGCGATCTGGCGTGGCCTCTGTGTGTCTGTGTGTGGCTGCACAGCCCACTCAGCGGTCCGAGTCCCGCTCCCCCTGGGGTGACCAATTACAGGGACGCCGCGGCGCCAGCGGCTGAGGCTGCGGCCCACTCTGAGGAGGTACAAGGTGCCAAATGATGAGCTCTATTAATAGACGTTGACATTCTCCTGACGGGGTATCGAGGAGGTGCGTAGTGGACGCCACACGTGATATGTGATGGTACTTTATGTGTAGAGCCTGTGGTCACTTTAAGTTAAAGGGGAACCCTCAAAGCTTGGGTCATGAATGTAATTACATACATAATTAATTCATTAATTATAATGATATGGTATAATATATAATATATAACAAACATATATAGTGTAGGTGTACAGTATGTCTACATTTGTTATGAACTAAATGATACATCCAAAATAGCAGACTATATTCTTCAAGTAAATGGAAATGACCAACACTGCACACTTAATTTTTTTTTTTAATGTTCATTGTGACTTGAATGCACCATCCAGCACACTGGGCAGCCAGTGTTGCCAGATTGGGCAGGTGCCCGCCCAATTGGGCTTCTTTTGACTACGTCGGGCGGGGGGGGAAAGCATTAGGCGGGCAGATAAAATATGGGCTACTTTTAACAAGATTGGGCGGTTTTTGTTTTCACACCAATCATGCTTTTTATCAAATATGGGTGCCATTAAATTGCTGTCTATGCCCATATGCAATGTCCACGTAGAGAGAGCGTTTTCCCAAGTGGCACTTTTGAAAGATAACAGGAGGACCCGTATGGGACTGCCACTCCTGTCCAGTCTTATGGAGGTGCGCAGAAATGAATGGACGTCCATTACTTTCAGACCTTCCGGGCATTTGGATTAGGCCCAGGCTACATGTTTTGCCAGCTGTTCTTGCGGTATTGATATGATGTTCATTTTTTTATGCATGATGAAAATGTTCTATATTTGACATAACATGCAACACTGTGGGCAATGTTTGTGGTCTGATGAAACAGAACAAACATTGCCACTCGTAGGGCTACTCAACCTGTTTCGCTTGGCGATAGCTGCACAGATGAGGATGATGGCCACGAGGGCGACGATGATTCCGATGATCATCCACTTGCCTGTGGAAGGAAACAAAGACAAAGATAATGAAGAATGATAATGGCAGATAAGAGCACTGTGATACAGAGCTAGCATATGGAGTGGCCTCGTGATACTGGGGTGCAGGCTTTAACACTGCCACATCACTGCATCATTGCAGTCATTTGAGGTGTAGAGGCATTTTAATGTTGCCTATTCTCTTTGGAGTAATGGTCTTTAAGTCATTATTTAGGAATTAATCATTGAATAGTTTTCGTTATGTAGAGACATTTGTGTGTTTCTCAAGCGAGACTTAAGAATAAAGAATAAAGTTTTGATTAGCCTAAGATACGGTATATTGAAGTTTATTTAGGATTTCACATAACTACAACTCTCTTGTGTACTCTCAAAATGGTGGATTGCCAACAAAAAATCCCATGATGCATTCTGATGTGCAAGTCCTATAGAACGTAGGCCTATAAGTGACGGGGCCAGAGTTGCCATGGTGTATTTCATTCTATTTTATTTTTCATTGATTTTCCTTCCATGTTGGAAAGGGCCTCGTCCAAAACACGTCAACACGTCACGTCATTCTACAGTATGACGGTAATGAATGCTGCACATTTGGTAATAAACGACTTGTACACAAACTTGAACTTGAACTTGAACTAATGTGCTCGCCTGATGAATCCTCCTGTGCTGCAGGTGAAGATGGAGTTGCCACAGGGATCATCCTGTTCACGGGAGGATGTTGGTGTGGACCTGAGACACAGAACCAGTTTAGTGAGCCAGCATGATAAAGCACACACACACACACACACACATATTCACACACTCACGTTCACACACTCACGCTCACTCACATGCTTGCATGCTTGCACACAAGTATGCACATACGCACACACATCGACGCATGCACATACGCACACACATCGACGCATGCACTCTCACACATCAATTCTAACACCATGCTCACACACATACACTAACACACACACACACACACACACACACACACACACACACACACACACACACACACACACACACACAGACCTATTCACACCCACACGTACACGCACACAGTGTCAGTCCAGTCAATTAAATAAATAGTGATTCTTGATAGTAATTCATGAAAGTGAGGGTTTAACAATATCTACAATGAAGTGATGATTCACTGATCTATCACAGTGAAGTTTTTGGGATGTTTGTGAGTTGGGACTGCTGCCTCCTGGTGCTGCGGTGTGTCGTGTGAGACGCCTCTTCTCCACACATTGGACACCAGGGGGAGTGCTGAGTTCTTTAAAGTTTTTACTCGCTCTTCCAAAACCTGTTGCGTCACAGCCTGCCAAAGCGCTGCTCCTGACCTTAAATCAAGGCAGTGCTTTCGGAAGCAACTCATACCTGCCTGTATGGCCGTACTCAGGGTCTTTCTCTTTTACATTTACTGACTGACTACCCAATGATTCGAATAGACTTTCAGCCATTTTTTTCAAGATTCAAGATTCAAGATCAAGTATCTTTATTGTATTTTTCCGAAAAGTATTCTTTTATACTTTTATCTGTTTAGTATACACACAGACAGACATACAATATAGTATACACACAGACAGACATACAGACAAAAGTATACTTTTGTCTGTATGTCTGTGTGTGTGTGTGTGTGTGTGTGATTGATTTTATTTTATTTGAAAGGGAGAGTGTGCAATTAAAAACATAAATGTAAACATTTGATGCATTGCACCAGAGATAGCCTTAGGCTAATTTGCATCTGCATCTGCAGTCCCCAGGAACAAATGTGTGTGTGTGTGTGTGTGTGTGTGTCTGTCTGCGTCTGCATGTGCCTGTGCGTGTGTTTGTGTTTGTGTGTGTGTGTATGTGTGTGTGTGTGTGTGTGTGCGTGTGTGTGTGTCTGTGTGTGCATGCGTGTGCATACATGGCATACATGTGTGTGTGTGTGTGTGTGTGTGTGTGTGTGTGTGTGTGTGTGTGTCAGACACGCTCTCCGTTGTTCACCTTCCTCCCCGTCCTTCACCGTGGCCCCCCTGGGCAGAGACCCGGCGTCCTCCTGGTTGGGCAGAGAGTCCGTGGTGGGGGAGGGGACGACCTCACCGGACCAGACCGTACCGACCTTCCCGTCGCGGCGTCCGTCGGCGGGCACGGCGGCAGTGGGGGAGAAGAAGTCCTCCGAGGTGGGGGGCATCGACCCGGACCCGGCCGGCTCATCCTCGCCCACCACCGCCCAGACGCCCGGCCCGGCCGTGGTCGGGCTGGGCTGGAGGTCCGGCAGCGTGGCCCGCGGGGGTGTCCAGGGCGTCAGGCAACACCGCCGCCGTCCGGTTGCCGGGTTCGCTTCCATCCTCAGAACCTGTCACGGCGCCGGAGAGAGAGAGAGAGAGGAGGAGGACGGTCAACGTCACGCCTGGGGACCCCCCCCCCCCCCCCCCCCTCCTTGGCGGTCGCGGTCGCACCTTTTTGATCATCCGGACCCCCGCATCGTGGGTCCGGACATGAAAAGGTACCCTGGGTAAAGACACGGGGTCGGGCGAGAGCGGCTGGGACTACTGACCTGGTTCATCCCCATCGTCGCTGGTGATGAGCTGACTACAGTTCTTGCCCGGTTCAGCTGGAAAAGGGGGGGGGGGGGGGGGGGGGGCAGAACATCAGTTGATCGATTAAAAAATAATGCAAATAATAACATGTAATAAAATACACATGGACAAGGCATTCTGCTTGACGCCACACTCTGTGAAGTGGTCGGACGGTGTCTGGTGGTTTGTCTCTCCCGTGGAGAGACGGACACTGGCTCACCATGCGGGTCGTAGCAGTAGGCGTCGAAGACCTCCAGAGGATTTTCCACGTGTAGACATTCAAGCCGGTGGTGTTCTTGGCACAGTTCTCATGGTGGCTGTGTCTGAGGATGGCGGTGGTCTGGTTGCTAGCCCAGCCAATCCTAGAAAGGCACAGCAGGGCCTTTTATGACTTCCTGACACGCCTTTATTTTGAAGTAATTACACAACTGGAAGGTGACCGAGACAATTGCACGGTCGGGGCACGTGGATAGCACTTATCCTGGAGGTAAATAAACAGTCTCAGCACTTCCCGCTCTGTCTGTTTCACCTACTAACCAATGCTTACTTTGACCATTGAATAAACGTAAAACGTATTTGCCACTTGCCACTTATGTGACTACCACTTTTTTGACTATTCTGCCACTTGTTTGATTTGATTTGACTTGTTATTACTTTATATGCACACATACTTTTTTATCTTTGTTATAATTGGTTTATTTAATCATACATTATTTATTTATTTATTTATTTATTTATTTATTTATTATTTATTTATTTATTTAATTTTATTTTATTGTACAAAGTTGAGTTAACCCGAGCTACAAAAATGTCACTGCTGGTAGTAATGTGCGTTGTTATCTAGCATGTGACAATCAACATGAAACCCTGAAACTCGATTGGTCAGGAGGTTTCTTGCACCATTTGGATCGTTATGGTAGCTGTCGCTGACAAATGAATCAGCGTCCCTTCATGAATACAAAAAGGCCCGACGGGGGGGTAAAACAAAAACACCCAAGTCGCTACCCCACGCGCTAACGTCCGACGCCCCTTGGTTGCGTACCTGCATGTTCCATGGAGGCGTTGAAGCCCTCCAACAGCTGGCTGTAGGTGGCCAGCGTGCTGCCTAACTGCTCGCACACCTCGGTCGCCATGGCGAAGGTCAGCGCATAGCGGTGTGGGCCCTCCACCAGGAACAGCCCCGAGAAGCTGCAGCTCCGCGATTTGACTGGAGGGGGGAGAGAGAGAGGGAGAGAGAGAGAGAGAGAGAGAGAGAGAGAGAGAGAGAGAGAGAGAGAGAGAGAGAGAGAGAGAGAGAGAGAGAGAGAGAGAGAGGGTTTGTGGGTGTGGGTGGGGGGTGGTGGAGGTTCAGGCTCTGGGAGCGCAGCGGGGAGACGACAAGTGGGACCGAGCTCATTGGTGTCCTACACAGCTCAGCTTAACATGAGTCATTCTTACTGAAAGTAAATCAATTATGATTGTATAAATATTGTCATATCTATTTGATACGTTTAACAAGCGCAATGTAGTAGTAGTAGAAGTAGTAGTAGGAGGAGCAGTTGTAGTGGTAGTATAGCTATGCATATTCACTTATATACACATACACACACAGACTCTCTCACAAGCACACTAGTGAGCAAGTACAAACACACACACACACACACACACACACACACACACACACACACACATTTGTGGTATATAAGAACAACATTATAACAAAATAAGAAGACTATACAGATGAGCAGATGCAAACAAATGGAATAACATGTCAGTAGTATGTACGAGTAACACAATACACAAAGGCACACGCAAACATCAAACAAACGCACACTAATCCCGGGTACAGACAGCCGTGACTCCTCCATGCAGAGCCTCTGCTAATGACTGAGCAGTTACTAAGCAGCGGGTGGCTACCTGCGTGGCCTTCCTCTGGGACATACTCATCATCTTAAGAACACGGCCCAGGCTGCCAAGACAAAAGACCAGTAGCTGGCACCTTTGGCCTTTGCTGTGCTACTGCTTGCACTAAAAGGCTCCAGGCTATAATCAACGGTAGAGCCTCCCTCTACTGAGGCCTCCCTGGGCTCTATTCAACTAGAGAAAACGTGTTTGAGGACACACCACTCTCATTCTTACATGGTTGGAACATGCATGGTTTGGCACAGGAATGTTTGTACAATTTTATTGTACATGTAATGCTGACCCCATCCCTAAAACCTGACCATAACCCCGACACTAGCCCTACCCTAACACCTCGCCCCAACCCCAAACCTAACACCCAACCCCAAACCTAAACTTGACGCCAATGCTGGTGCTTTTTTTGTGTGAATACAGGAAGTCAGCAAACCACACCATTTCCGATTGATCAACATTAGCTGCTGTTTGCGCAGTTGCTAGGGTTATGTTTTCGGGAAACAGAGTGAAAAAGAAACCCAGCATTTCTCATTTTTGGGTATACTCTGCCATATCCCAAAGATACACAAATGATTTAACCTGAGAAGCAGAACGGGGAAACTGATTGCTACGATGTTCATGACCATGGGCTGTATAATAAGACCGAAACACAAACCTCCAGGAGACACAAAAGCACGATGGAAGAAGGAGAAAAATATAGCCTATAGTAAATTATTTCAATGTATTGTTATCACATTTGTAGTTGGTGAGACTCAAACCAAAACTTTACTGAACATTACATTTCAACTGAAGATTAAAAGTGAAAGTGGAAGAATGGTATCCAAAACATTCAACCAAAGTGCTACCAATGGTGGTCCACAGCCATGTGCAGCCCACACCACACTGGAGGCTGACCAGAGATGGGAGTAGATGTGAAGACAGTGAGAGAATGCACCATTGATTCATGTCTTAAAGACTTGGGACTGACACAAGGACCAAAGTATCTCTGAGTACTCATGTCTGTCCATGGGTGTGGAGCAGGGATTAAATTCAGTATATATGTGACATTTTATAATGTGACATACAATAGGGGGATGGCTGGTCTTTGCTGTCACTCCTCTGAAAACCCCCTTTGATGAAGTATTTCAGTTGAAACAGTAGGATATAAAAGTGATGCTTGAAGTAGATGAACCAGAGGACTGGCTAACGTGAGGAGTTTAGCAGCTTTCAGTTGGGTGTTTTCCGAAGCCAACAGGCAACATGTGCTTCTGTGGTTTCACTATACTTCCCTACACCTAGACACACTGCCTCACATGCTCACTTGACTCACACACACACACACCACACACACACAACCACACAGACACACAGGCACATTCACACACACACGCACACACACACATACAACCACACAGACACACACACAACCACACAGACACACAGGCACATTCACACACACACATACACACACACACACACGACACACACACAACCACACACACACACAACCACACACACACACACACACACACACACACACACACACACACACACACACACACACACATCCACCCACACACACACACACACACACACACACACACACACACACACATCCACCCACACACACACACACACACACACACACACACACACACACACACACACAAACACACAGAAAGTCCATCACTAACACAGCCCGGGACCAAGGGAAGGGACACAAAAAAGGCCACACCACTCACTTTGTGAGAGTGCATGTGTGTGGGTTGTGTGTGTGTGAGTGGGTCCCCTGGAGTGATCACAGCAAACACGCTCACTTCGGGTGAACTCAAACATTCATCACAGAACTTTCATTCACATGCAGAGTGATTGCTCCTGGATGTCTTTATACAGTCTGCATATGCCCAGGCACCGAGCCTTCCAAAGCCTTCTGTTGTCTCTAAATGGAGCTAAGGAAGAGGACTGAGCTGGTTCTGGCTGTACTGAGAGAGAGTGAAACAGAGGCAGAGTGACAGAGTGTCCTGCCAGCAGCTACACTCCTGGGCAGACCGGCCTCACCCCTCTCTCTGTCGGTCTGTCTGCCTCACTGTCTCTCTCTCTCTCTCTCTCTCTCTCTCTCTCTCTCTCTCTCTCTCTCTCTCTCTCTCTCTCTCTCTCTCTCTCTCTCTCCTCTCTCTCTCTCTACTCTCTCTCTCTCTCTCTCTCCTCTCTCTCCTCTCTCTCTCTCTCTCTCTCTCCTCTCTCTCTCTCTTGCTGGTTCTGTTGGACTATCTGTCTTGTTTTGTTGTATATTCACCTTTTGTATGGAAACTGTAAAGATAAATAATCCCTCCTGGGTGTGATGCACACACACACACACACACACACACACACACACACACACACACACACACATCCTGACAATATAGAAGCCGACCTTGTCCTTGGATGCACCCCGACACTTAGAATTCAAACAGGCCTTCATTCAAGGCAATGATTGGCTGGTTCTGTGGCGAGGTTGAAACTGATTGGTTCTGCGCATTTGAATCCTCTCAGTTACATGAAATAACATGAGACCCTCACTCTCCTTTCACTCACGCCCAAATGTTCCAAAATAAAACCACTACAACAAATGGATGTACAGATTTAGTGTAACTAGTGTGACAGCAATTCCATGGCAATATTTACTTTATTTAAGCACAGGTCACCTTCAAACGGACAGTTACATGTATATAGTATGTCTATCTCATTCTCATAGTTTTTTTTTATTATAACTTTAGTCCAAATTAGTCAATTTATTGTATGTATACTCTTGTTTTCGTACTCTTTCCCACTGTACTGCTGGTCACTTTGAATTTCTCCTAAGGGATTAATAAAGGACTATCTTATCTCTTAACTTATCTTAACACCTCCCGCTCTGTATACACACACCACACACACACACACACACACACACACACACACACACACACACACACACACACACACACACACACACACACACACAAACACACACACACACACACACACACACACACACACACACACACACACACACACACACACACACACACACACTCATATACAGTACATAGTGTAAGCACATGCACACACACTTGCATGCTTGAACTACTCCATCAGTTTTTGGTCTTTGATTTCCATTTCAAGATAATACTTTTTTAATACCAGATATGACAGGTTCCAGACCATTACGCAGTTGCAAATTGGTCTGGCAATATCAAGCTCAGGCAATGTGAGTGACACAGCAGTAGCAGAAATGAGAGGATAATGAGTAGTAGAAAACAGATTTACAGATATATGATTTACGATATACAGAACACACTATATGTGTATACACAATTCAAATAATAGAAATGTCGGTGGAACTGGGGTTAAGGTAGACATTATATGCACATGGTGGATGTACAGTACATGCTACATCATTACTGATTGTTTTAGTACATATGTCTCACGTGTCTCAGGGAGATTTTCCCTCGGGCCTTCCCTCTGAACAGCTGTATTGTATACATGTGAAGCTGGACAGAGAATCTCCACTCTGCTCCACCACCAGAACTTGTTATCAATGGTTCTTCTGAGACCCCCTGGGGGGGAAGAGGGAACCTCGTGATGGTCAGCAGGACTCTGTCTCCCCCCCCCCCCCCCCACCCCACCCCCACGGGTGGGGTGAGGACAGCTCAGTGAAACGCCCTACTTAGGTCTGGAAC
>JAXIVH010000013.1:6059912-6113796 GCA_036785325.1 Urophycis tenuis
TCACCATATACCCTGTGGCTCACCATATACCCTGTGGCTCACCCATATACCTTGTGGCTCACCATATACCCTGTTGCTCACCATATACCCTGTGGCTCACCATATACCCTGTGGCTCACCATATACCTTGTGGCTCACCATATACCCTGTGGCTCACCATATACCTTTGTGGCTCACCATATACCCTGTGGCTCACCATCTCACGGTATCCACCAAGCGGCTCAGGCACCACCACTGCTGGGGGTGAAGGGACGCAGCCGCAAGCGGATGGGGATTAAAGATATATAGATTGTACTTTTGAGCCTTTTACAGGGAACCTTACACAGCTCGAGCACACAGGCTGCCTGGTCTTTAGAGTAAATGGGGCTATTAGCAATTTTAGCTCACCTCACTTTACTTTGAATCAATTCGGTTTTGATTCGAGTCCCATGGTTCGCATGCATTCGGGGTCTATAGCGACGGCCAGTGGTCAAAATGAATACACGAGAACCATGAGACTCAACCAAAATACAATTGAATCAAAGTGAGCATCCAGACACAACGCAGGGTGACCGCAAGACAAGCGAGTTCCTGTCGTAGTCTGCCGTCAACTGTCCGCGGTCCGACATTCATTTGTGTAGTAGTAGTAGTAGTAGTAGTAGTAGGGTAGAGTGGTCTCTCTGCTTGTTCGAGGGACGGGCACAGTAGAGAACCCTGGAGCAGCTGCCGGCTGCATCGTCTGCCATAGCGAGGACTTTGATACCCAAGCTGACACAAGGGCGGTGAGAAACAAGCGTCACGCGCGTCAGTTCGGGGAGATCAAACCACGCTCTCTGACAAGCAAATGGCTGTAATTGCAATGAGCCGTGTGATTCCCAGTGGAAATGAAGTACAACACAGACGACAACAAATCTGGACACAGCATCTGCGGCCGCTCCAAATTATTCGTCAGAAAAAAATAATTAAAAAAAATTTTTGAGGACGCAAAAGGTGTTTTATTGGTGTCAAAAGGACACCACGGCGTTCTTTTATTACCTTGTTGTTTTTTTTTGTACACGTTGATCTGATCAATACATTCTGAGAGACGTTCACAAAGGTTGCGCGATCAATAAGTTACAAAAGTCCTGGATGTTGGTGTTCCTCCCACAGCAGCGGATGCTCAGTGGGATCAGGGAACGCCAACGAGGAGTCGCCCTCACAGAGCGGTGGCTGATGTCAAAGGTCGTCATCACGACGGGAAAAATATACAAATAAGATCGAGGAAAACGGCATGTACTCAATGATTTGACGTCGTCGCGCGATTCAGTTTGGGTTGAAAATAAATAAGATAGACGATGCAATGCTAAACGTTAAACTGCATTTTGAGCTCATTTCATTTATATATACACAATGCATGTTTCGGCGGGAGAAGGGCTGTAAATTGACATGGCTCATCTTCCAATGCATGAAAGACGCATCTTCCCTCCACAGTAAAAGTAACAGTTGGCCGGGGGGCAGCTCTGCTGGGGTGTCGGTGGCACCGTCCTGGAAGCCGTCCTGGCTGTGTCCTCTCCACCCCCCTGCCTGTCTGCTGATCAGGAGGTCCAAAAGGCCAGGGCTGGACCGCTATACACACTGGACACGGTGCACAGAGGAACCCTGCGACACACACACACACGGACACACGGTTCACAGCAGTGAAAGTACTCAGCGTCCCGCTGTGAGGGGAAAACACCACAATGTCAAACCTTCAAAGAGAGGCAGGGTCAGGCTTCATCCTCCCTCCCCCCCTCCCTCCCTCCCCCTCTCTCCCTCCCTCCCTCCCTCCAGCCCCACCCACCCTGGTGGTCCTCAGGCGAGGGCCATGCGCTGGGGCTTCTCCAGGTTGGCGCGCAGCTTCTCCAGGAAGCGGGAGGCCAGCGCGTCGTCCACCAGCCGCCCGTCGCTGGACAGCGTGACGGTCATCAGCTGCCGGCTGCGCAGGCTCTGCTGGTCCGCGGACGGCTGCAGCTCGGTCCGGGAGCCGCCCACCGCCAGGATGCAGGCCTGCGGCGGGTTGATGACCGCGCTGAAGCCGCTGATGCCAAACATGCCCAGGTTGGAGATGCTGAGGAGAGACAAACAATGATAATACATTTTATTCAAAAGCGCCTTTCAGGTCACTCAAGAACACTGTACAGACAGAATAAATTAAAAACACATAATGAAATATACAAATCACATGGTAAAAAGGACCATGGTAGAAAAAAATCAACATAATAAGATAAAATAAATATAAATAGGGCAAGTATATGAGGAAGCAGGGAGGTTAGAGGAAGTAGGCAGAACTGAAGAGATGGGTTTTGAGACGTGATTTGAAAAGGGGGAGAGAGTCACAGTTCCGGAGGTCAGGTGGCAAGGTGTTCCAGAGTTGTGGAGCAGAGCGACTGAAGGCTCTGCCCCCCATTGTGCTGAGGCGGGCAGGGGAACAGAGAGGTGGATGGAGGAGGAGGATCTAAGGGAACGAGTGGGTATGGTGATGTGCAGGAGGTCGGACAGAGTGCGTACACATAGTGCAGACTTCCTCTTTCCCCCATTCATTTGCCACACGATTAGCATCAAAGATAACAGAGCGAGACTCGTGTGTCATGCATCATGCGTCATGCGATTTATGGAAGTGTTCGAATAGCATTGCCTCGATGTAATCTCTCTGCCTCAATGTGGACACCTCGAGATAAAATAAGAGGTCAATATTCTGGGAAATATTGGCGGGTCAATGCGCTGAAGCCGCTGATGCCAAACATGCCCAGGTTAGAGCTGCTGCCCGGGGGGGAAGAGAGGGGGAGGGGGGGGAGGAGAGGGGGAGGAGGAGGAGGAGGAGGAGGAGGAGGAGAGGGGGAGGAGGAGGAGGAGAGGGGGGAGGAGAGTGGGGTGTTGAAGAAACATTTTGCCCAATTTAGTTTGTAATTGATTCCTTTGATATATTTTTGTCTGACTTCACATTTATTGCAAAGATTTTCCCCTTTAAATAAACTTGTAGCGTGTATATTTTGTTGTGCGTTCAGCATAATATTCTACATTTCACATTTGTATATATTAATAGTTTTGACTTAAATTTGATTTAGATTCTGTATCTTGTCTCAGGAGGTGTCCATCCGTAGCAGAGTGTGCAGTACCCCCGGGCCTCACGGGGAACAACCCGCTAAGGACACGCCCCCAGAACGCCAAAACACGCCAGAGTTTAAATAAAAGCACGCCCACCAGGAAAAATATGTGGAAAAAACCCCCCCAAAAAAACAAAAAAGACAAACCCATGAGGTCATAGGACGCGGGGGAGGCGAGTTCCTCTAGACGGGTTCACTGCAGGTCGGTCCCCCCCCCCCCCCCCCCCCCCCCCTCCCGCACGGGTGAGGACACAGCGGCGAGCACACCAACGGCTCTGGATAGCGACCACGCCACTCAGGACACACGGGGGGGGTGGGGAGGGGGAAAGATGACACCCTCACCCCACTGTGTCCCTTCATCCCAACGGGAGGGGGATGACGGACAGTCTACCGGGCTGACCGGGGAGGGGTGAGCTCAGGGCATCAGGCCTCAGCACTGGCATCGTTACATGGGTGACCCCCGCTGTGTGTGTGTGTGTGTGTGTGTGTGTGCGCGCACTACCTGAACGATCCCCCTTGGTACTCCTCTGGCATCAGCTTCCCATCCCGCGCCTTCTGGGCTAATGCCTGTGGGGGGGGGGGGGGGGGGGGGGGGTGGGCAATGGATCAGTAAAAAAAAACAACTAATAAACACACACATGCACCCTGCACAACTTAACTCAACATTCCCCACAACACAGACACAGACACACACACACACGCACACGCAGACACACACACACACACGCACATATGCACACGCACACACACACACACACACGTCAACGTATTAAAATGTTGACACATTCCCGTGTGAGCCACGGTGGGAAAGTTCATTATTTTGCCGTTGCCGAGACAACAGAAAGACAGCTACGAGGCACAAAACAACTCCTTTATAAACACAACTGATTTGTCTGTTTGTAATCTGGCACCATTAAACCTGAACAAACCCAAATGAAGGCAAACCACTGTAGGCCATCTGTTCTGATGAAGAAAACCAAAAAAAAAAAAAAAGAGTCTGAATGAATAAATAAATCCCCATCGTCACGAGTCTTCAGCCACGTCCACCAGGGCCTACGGACACGTCAATAAAGCAATAAAACCCCGTCCAAAGAAACGGAACAAAAACCAAACGGGTCCCATACATATTTCATATTGAGAACTGAAGCTCAGACGCAGCCCACAGGGGTGGGTGGGTGGGGGGGGGGGGGGGGGAGACAAACGCATGACCTGCAGCGAGGACACACTGGTGTACAGCGGTACCCACGCAGGCACGCACACACGCACGCACGCACACACACACCCACACACACATACACACACACACACACACACACACACACGCACACACACACAGACCGGTACACGGTGCGTGGCCGGAATGAATTGAGGCGGTTGCCGTGACGACCCAGTAGAGAGGGTGAGCTCTGGGAGAACGAAGCACTCCAGGTGGTGGTGGTGGGGGTGGGGGTGCGGAGGGGTGGGGGTGCGGAGGGGGGGTTCAGGTCGGTAGGTCGGTGGTCTGGCAGCAGGCGTGGCGCCGCGGCGCCGCTGGAGCGTGAACCCTCGGGTCGGACCGACACCGCTCCGATAAGGCGAGCACTGGAGCAGAACGGCTGCCTTGGAGCGTGTGACGCACCTCCGCCGGCCCGCCACAGCGGTGTTTAGTCTGCAGTACTTACATTCCTTTTATCTTATTGCTTCTCCCTTTATTGCTTCCTGTATTTGTGTTCTTCTCTTCCCCATTACTTTTTTTATTAAATTCCCTTGCAGTGGAAGTGAGATTTGTGCTTCTTGCCTCTCGCTGCGCTTCTCGCCGCTGACTGGCGTGTTGCGGGGAGCTGTGTGTGATTGACGGGCAGGATGGATTCCCTGGGAGAGATGCCCTCTGTGTGAGGCACTAGAGATGTCAGCCGGCCAGGCTGGCCGGCTGACATCTAAAGTGCCTCACACAGAGGCAGGTGCAGTGAACTGGAGCCCCCCCCCAGAGCATTTCACTCACTGCGGCTGGCCGATGGCTCGATCATTTCTCACATATGATACTCAAATTATAGCTCCTCAATGTTAGCCACAGCATCTTTAGGCGATTGTGTTTTCATCCGACCCTGTGACCCCTGACCCTTTCCCTCTGGAGGACAAAGCAATTCCCCCCGAGTCTGGGCGGAACAGGAAGTTGTCATCGGTCGCTACCTTAGCGGTGGCGGATATCTCTTGGACCCCCATGTCTGCCGCGTGCTTTATGATGGGCGATGAGGCCCTTCTCCGTCGCCACGGCGATGGCGATGTGGATGGAGTCCAGCTGCCTGCGGCCCGTCCCCGGACCAGGTGACGTTCACCTCCGGCATCTCCTGTTGGGGGGGTGAGGGGGGGGTTTGAGGTAAGGGGAGAGAAAGGGGGCATATAGACTGTGACAGGCTGACAAGGCTGACCGCGCCTGTGACACAACAATATGGATCATGAGACTGGGGGGGGGGGGGGAGGGGGGGGGGAATGTCACAAAAGGCTAATGCAGCGTGTCATTTCTCTGGAGGATATCACCTGCGGCGGCGCAAATGCAGGAACGCACACGAGCACGGCCTGCCTGGGGGGCAGTGAGTCATGGGTGTGTTGCTACAGAGACGGTCAGGTAGGCATGGAGACGACGCCGAGCGTCGGACCAATCAAAAGGTGTGTATTGTGCACACCGAGTTCCGGACACAATGTCAGACCTGGATGTCGCTTTCTAGCAGGACTTCCTTAATACAATAAATAAAGTGCGTACATAGTGCACGCTTCCTCTTTCCCCCATTCATTTGCCACATGATTAGCATCAAAGATAACAGAGCGAGACTCATGTGTCATGTATCATTTGTCATGCGTCATGTGTCATGCGTCATGTGTCATGCAATTTACGGAAGTGTTCGAATAGCATTGCCCTCGCTGTAATCTCTCCGCCTCAATGTGGCCACCTCGAGATAAAAAAAAAAAAGAGGTCAATATTCGGGGGAAAAATATTCACGGGTCAATGCCGTCTGATCCCTGAGAGACGAGGAGCTGTATTCACCGAATCCCCACGAGACTTACTTTGAGTGTGACTGCGGCAGCCTTGATGACAAAGTCGTTCACGGACACTTTGACCTGGTCTAGAGAGAGAGAGAGAGAGAGAGAGAGAGAGAGAGAGAGAGAGAGAGAGAGACCCCAATGTAGAAAGAGAAGCCAGCTGAATGGACGGGTACACACATCACACACAGATCGTCATGGACATTCATAGAGCGGAGAGCTGATTGGAGTTAAGGCTGGGTTATGCTTCATTTATGCTTCCGCGTTGACGCAACGCTGGGGGGTTACGGACCCTTTACGTCCCCCTTGCGTCCAACACAAGGGCCTGACGTGCACCTTCCAAAAATCCTAGACGCGTGTCGAGGCGACGCAACCCCAGCGCAGCGGCTTTGGCTTTGTTTGGTCCGCAAACTACATTCGCTGGAGATCGCTTTTCCGGTTTCCACTCGTAAACACCGCTACGGTGTGATAAATGCTTCGACTGATTGGCGACAACATATATATATATATATTGCCTTCATTTCTGTAAACTTTTTTTTTACTCACTTGTAATCCGTATGTAATGACCAGAATGGTCATTCTGGTCAGCCTCTACCGGTGTGGCATTGATTTGCATTTCGACACGTAAGCCCCACGCAGAACCATCACGGTCTCATGACTGCGTCCGAGCAACTGCATGGCCATTGCGTGATCACTACGTAGTCCCTACGCCGAAGCATAACTCAGCCTTTACGGTTCCCAGGCTCCCCGTTACAAAACCTTGATGGCAACGTGGCCACCGGCCGTGGCTACACGAGCTTAACGTGGGCCCCCACGTGGGAGAGCCATGGGCCAGGCTCCCTCCCTTAGGGGCTCAGGGTGACGACAGCCCCAAAGGGTGACAGACACCTCTGGGTTGCGTAAGCAGGGTGATTAATGAGCGAACCGTGACATCGTTCGGCTCCTGAGCAAAAAGGAAGAAAGGGAGAAAGGACGCGACTGGAGAGAGAATTACCGTGTGCGCTCACTAGCACGGGCGCACACGCACACACACACACACACAGACTCATACACACACACACAGACTCACTCACACACACACACACACACACACACACACACACACACACACACACACACACACACACACACACACACACACACACACACACACAGACTCAGCAGTGGGTATCACATTCCGTCAAAGAGTCACAAACATTTATCTTTGAGACTCGATGGGGAAACTTGAGTCAAATAAAACCGCTAAGTACTGAAAAACCGTTAAGGTCTCGAGTAGACGACGACGGCCGCATGATAAATGCTTTGAGATACGGCCCTCGGAAACAACACCATCACTTCTGCTATTTAATGCGCGTGCATTAAAAAAGGATCTAGCTCATAGTTCTTTGATGAGGAACTAACAGGATATTTAATCCATTCTGTGAGATACCAGGGCTGACTGCGGTTCAGAGTGTAAAAACCCCGCATGGTTCGTCAGCCTTGCTCAACAAGTTCAGAGCAGCAGCCTCGGCCTTTGGTAGGGTAAATGCATGGGCTACAGGGAGGGTTAAGAAAGGGGATCCTAAGAGCCAGGGCTCCTTGTGTATCTGACGCCCGAACCTCGAGGACCCGAGCGTTTTCAAATCGCCACCCCGCGATGCCGCGCGCGTGCGCTCTCCGGTACCGCCGTGTCATTTACACTGCTGTCAAGACGACAAGATGCTACGCGCCGGTGGAAGACAGCTTCTCCTTAGCTCCTACCAGTCACTACGCAGCCAGATGGACACAGGCCTTCAAAAACAAACCACCACCACTAGTCACTAGTACGGTCGCTTCTCCAACATAGCTGTAGGAGAACTAATGAATGAGGAGGATTTGAGTGGTGGTGGTGGTGGTGGTGGTGGCCATGAACCGTGGCTGGTGAGATACGGCTCTCTGGTGGTACCGCCAGGATTGCTTGTTGCTGTTGGGCCTTGAACACAGCTCGCTTAATGAACTGCTCGGGCGGTGCAAAAGCTTCCAAAAGACCCCATTGTTTTTGGACAGGCTTGGTGGTTTTGAAATGGCAGCGGCGCGCACACAGAGGCTGGCCGGTGTCAGAGCGGGAGGACACATCACAGGAGGACACGTTAATACGGGCCTGCGGTCAGCCGAGGTGAGGTGGGCGAACATCTGAGCTGCTGCTGCGCGGAGACGGTTCACCGTACCATTAGTCGACAGACAGCGTGGGAAGACGCCGAGATGTGAAGGCCCCCCACGTCACGGTGAGTCAAACAGGATGAACAGAACCACACTTTTTGCCGGTACATGTGTCACATGTGAGAGCCAAACCTTCTAGAACTATCAGGTTGGAGGAGAAGATAACAGTCATTTAATATGACGGCGCTGTATCGGAGGGTGCCATTTTACGGTTCTGAATCAAAATCATCACAGCTGTAATCATTACTGTTGTCATTACTGTTATTAGCATCCATCACTCGACCCATATCACATTAAAGGTGGTCATATTCAAGAGCACAAAGGGCAATATGTTAAAACACCAAATAAATCAATAAGCAAAAAATACCCCAGAGGTTTAAAATGGTCCACACTGTGAAGCAAGGCTAAAGGATGACCATAGAGGCCACACAGAGACACAACGTGTTGAACAGACTCTGTGTTCCCAGCCCATGTGAATACACTGTCATTGTCTTTTTACCTTCCGCTGCGGCAGAATCTACTAGGTCTTTACCTTTGGCTAAGCATTTACCTTTGGCTAGGCCGTTACCTTTGGCTAGGTCTTTACCTTTGGCTAGGCCGTTACCTTTGGCTAGGTCTTTACCTTTAGCTAGGTCTATACCTTTGGCTAACTCTTTACCTTTGGCTAGGTCTTTACCTTTGGCTAGGTCTACCTTTGGCTAGGTCTTTACCTTTGGCTAGGTCTTTACCTTTGGCTAGGTCTACCTTTGGCTAGGTCTTTACCTTTGGCTAGGTCTTTACCTTCGGCTAGGTCTTTACCTTTAGCTAGGTCTTTACCTTTGGCTAGCTCTTTACCTTTGGCTAGGTCTTTACCTTTGGCTAGGTCTTTACCTTTGGCTAGGTCTTTGCGTAGCTGCATGACGGCCTCCATGTCACAGTCCACGGTAGCGTAGGCGTGGGGGATGGTGGTCTTGGACTGGGTCAGCCTCTGGGCGATCACACGGCGAATGTTGGACGCTGGGATGTCGGTGAAGGTGCCCTGTAGTGGGGAGACGGGGGGGGGGGAGACAACATGAAGGAAGGAAGGGAGAGCCCAAGGTGATAAACACGGTAGGCAGCATAGCTCAGGCAGCCAGAGGTTTGCTCCTCCTAGTTAGGTGTCCCTGAGCAAGGCACCTAGCCCTAACCGATCCACGCTGAGTGCATTAATGTGTGTATGAACGGGTGAAAGGGAGGTACTAAGATAACAGCATGAACGGATCCTGAGGATGATACTCTAGGGGTGAGGGGGTCTGGAGACCACCTGGAAGCAGCCTTTCAAATATAAAACTACATCATCTTATGCATTTACTCTGCTTGCATGTCATCATTTGCCTCAGTGCCTTGCTCAGCGCACAGTGGACTGGTGTACAGTAGATCCCGAAATGAGTGCAGTCCTATGTACTGAACCGATGTCAAATCGTGACCCCCCCCAGAAACACTATATATATATAAACTGACAGACACCGAAAGTTTCCCAGCCCAATTATTCACTGAGAGTCGCTTGCTTAGGAAAGTGAAGTGAATGAAATCAAGATAGTAAAAAAAAAAAAAAAAAAGTTATACAGAAAACAAAACTTCAAAACAGAGAGCCAGAGAAAGTCAGCCTGTCCGCTGAGGCCACGCAGAGCAAGGCGGACGCCGTAGTTTTAACAACACTCGACTCGCTTCGACTCGGACGAACCAAAAAAAGACGAGAAACCAACCGCTACGAGAAAAACAGCACTCGCACCCGCTTACATCTGGCTTTTATACCCAAACAATAGCCGTCGCCCTCGTCTCACCGAGATGAGCGCGAAAACCCGGTGGATTGGATTAACTTTGGCCGTCATGCCGCGGAACTGTTGGGCGGTGATGTAGGGCCCCACTCAGAGCGCCCCGTCTCTCTGGCGGAGGAGCCGGGGAGACGGGGCATGCCTATGGTTCTTCACCCTCAAGCTGCAGGAAGGCATAGGGGACGCGTTGTAGCTACCGACACCAACACCAATACGAGTGCAGAGCGGCATGGTGAGGCCCCACCCCGCCTGTGTGTGTGTGTGTGTGTGTGTGTGTGCTTGCGTTGACTGCAGGATGGCCAGGGGTAGTAGTACCAGAGGATGTGTGTATCAAGGCATTCTCTCTGGCTGGGAAGGATAGAGAATATCTACAGGGCCTTGACGCAGTGATGGACTGTGGCTGAGCGTCACTGTCGTCATTATTTTGGGGGAAAACTCTCGTAAGATATATTTAATGGGTAGAAGACGGCCCAACACAGCCCCATGATTATTCATACTTACTGTGTTTATATGTACACTAAAAAGCAGGAACAATTTTCCATGACTACCAACAACCACAAACCAAAGGCTAAATTTAGTCGGATTAAAGTCAATCTAAAGTTAGAGAGAGGTTGAGTCTGTGTGTCTCAACTGATATCTTAAGAGAGGTTGAGTCTGGTGTCTCTATTGATATCTTAAGAGAGCAGTTGAGTCTGTGTGTCTCCACTGATATCTTAAGAGAGAAGTTGAGTCTGTGTGTCTCCACTGATCTCCACACACACACACACACACACACACACACACACACACACACACACACACACAAAGACACCGACAACAAACCTCAGGCACGTAACCCACGGTTCTGGCAACCTGTTGCAAACAGATCTGGCCTGCTCTTAAGCACAAAGTGTTTATACCGGTAAGTATGTTTGCAGAGGGATTAACGCTAGTGTTGAAGAGAGGTGGGGGGCATTGAGCAAGGTGCTGTAGGCAGACTTTCATTCAGGTGTACGCACGCACACACACACACAGACACACACAGACAGACAGACAGACAGACAGACAGACAGACAGACAGACAGACAGACAGACAGACAGACAGACAGACAGACAGACAGACAGACAGACAGACAGACAGACAGACAGACAGACAGACAGACAGACAGACACACACACACACACACACACACACACACACACACACACACACACACACCCCTCCTGAAGTGCTGACGTTCTGAGAGACCCAACCAAAGGCCCATGTCTCCACATCCTCACAGCTGAACAAACTGGTATGACGGTCCAGGTCCGGGTCAATCTTACCGGTGCGCCGGGCTTCCCGGGGATGGAGAGCGGGGGCACGTTGGGTCTGCTGCCTGGCGCTGGGGGAGGGTGAGCCGGGGCGGAGGGCAGGGAGGGCAGGGGGGCCGCCGGGGCCGCCGGGGCTGCCGGAGCGGTCCTGGCAGCGGCGGCTGCCTTGGGGGAGGGGGACCCCTTCAGTAGGTTCATTGCGTCCCTGCAACACAACAAGGGGAACCTCATAAACGCTGCCAAAGGCAGACAACGGAAATCCAGTGTTTGTCTATCCATGTGTAAGGAGCCCAAAATGTGATTTTTAATTGCTTTATGTTTACAGCAGGCTGTGGAAAATACCCAAAAGGAAGAAAAAAAATAGTAGCAATGTAGAAAAGACATTGTAAACATCCACGGCATCAAAATATACACATATAAAGTGCCTAATATATTTGAACAATGAACGTGTCTGCCGAAAAGTGAACAAAACACGTGTCGGCCGTCTTTATAAACACTCAGTTGAGTTGTTGGTTGAACCAAGGACAACTGTGCTGAGTGAGCCGCGGCTCTGTCCCAGGGTAAACAGGAGGTGCTGTGGAGGCCATCTTGTGAACGGGCCCATTGATACGCTCACAGAAGGAGAGAGCGAGAGCGAGAGACAGAGAGCGAGAGCGAGAGAGAGAGAGAGAGAGAGAGCGAGCGAGAGACAGCAAGCGAGAGAGAGCGAGAGACAGCAAGCGAGAGAGAGCGAGAGACAGCAAGCGGGAGAGAGCCAGAGCGAGAGAGAGAGAAAGAGAGAGAGAGCGAGAGAGAGAGAGAGCGAGAGAGAGAGAGAGCGAGAGAGAGAAATCGAGAGAGAGCAAGTGAGAGAGAGCGAGAGAGAGAGAGAGAGAAAGAGAGCGAGAGAGAGCGAGAAAGAGAGAGAGAGATCAAGAGAGAGAGAGAGAGAGAGAGAGAGAGAGAGAGAGAGCGAGCGAGCGTTGGACAGCAGAGAGACTAAGCTTCTTCAGGCTGGGGGTGCGGTGGAGCTCCAGGCAAGCGCTCCGCAGCATAAACAACATCCCCCCCCCCGCCACCTCCCCCCCTCCCCCCCCACCCGCCATCCCCCCACCCCCCCCCCCCCCCCCGGGGGACCCGGGGCTGAATGAATAAACACGCAGAGGTGTCGGGCAAAAACATTCTCCGCCGGGCACGTTTTTTTTTTCCCCCTGCACGCGTTTACACGGGAGAGACGCGGGAGAGAGAGAGAGAGAGAGACGCGTGGACCTCCGCCACGCGTCCAGAGAGAGGCGGGGTCTCTTGTCTGCAGACCGGCTCCGCGGCGAGGACATGGCGGGACGCCGGTGGGTCTGGGGGAGTGTGGAGCAGATGGGGGCCGCGGATGAAAATTAAATAAAGGAAGGAAGGGGCTGGATGAAGCCAGCCCAGGGGGTCATGTTATCACAGATTATTTTATAGAAGAGGGGGTGGGGGGGGGCAACGGTGGGCCGACTGGTGATAACAGCATCCCTTCGGATATTAACGCCATACAAAAAGGGAGCTGGGGATAGTCTGGTGGTTAGGGTGTGCATCCCTCCCAGCCAGGAACCCACATGTGTAAGATGTTTGTCCGACGCGTACGTACATGCATGACAGCGAGGGGTCAGTCAAGCTATAGCTGAACCTGCATTTCCATATTCGCTTTTTTTGTTTTGTGCTGAGACAGCACACGGGCCCCATCACCCACCCATTGGTGCAGGTTGTGGTCATGCAGCCGATGTGAACTTCACAGGCAACGCCTAACTCTCACGCTCTGATGGATACCTCTGCTGCTGTATCTGTGCCCCCCCCCCGGGAGCAGGCTGAGGGCTCTTGATAAGATATGGAGGGGGGGTGCATAAGACATACTGCTTAATACCGACCAGCATTTTCTGTTCCTCTGCAGAATTTCCTGTTGCTGCCCCTACATCGAGGTGTTCCAGGTTCACTACGGTATCATCATTCATGTACATACATAAGAAATACAGACATTTTTTTTCATTTCTGATTCTGTCGTTTATTCCTAGTATGAAGGAGAAGGGCATTTAGCAGACGCTTTTGTCCAAAGCGACTGAAAATCAGTACATTTGTGGGGTTCATGTGGACATTTGGAGCTGGGGTTCGAACCGCCAACCCTCCGGTTAGTGGACGACCCGCTCTACCCACGGAGCTATGCCCCCCAGTATGTTGATGGTGTTATCGTTTAGCCGAAACATGCTTTTCTAATTGATTCATTAACACACTGTACATTTTGTGACATTACCGTAATTTAGATTGTGTAGGTTGTGTAAAATGCCCTGTTGATTGACGACTCCTTGACATCCTTATGTATATGTATAACCATGCAGGACATATGGGCCAGCCTGCAGGTTCCTCAGTATCTAAAACTAGAGAGTGATTCCAATAGTCAAGGCTTTCATCGCAAGGCTGCATCTGTGTGCTTTCATGCCCTCTGTGCTCTGTTTGTGAGACAGGCTGAGCAAGAGGTTGCTCTTGGTAACAATTCTCTAGCTGGAGCTGTGTGTGCATGTGCGTGTGTGTGTGTGTGTGTGTGTGAGTGTGTGTGTGTGTTGGTGCATGTGTGTGTGTGTGTGTGTGTGTGCGTGTGTGTGGGTGCATGTGCGTGTGCGCATGTATGTGCGTGTGCGTGTACCAGGAGACTGAGAGGTAACTCTGGGTTATCGGCAGCTCTGGGAAAGTGAAACCATGTCATGAGAATCGTATGCAAAGCAACCCCCCACCCCCAATACAGAGCAGGCTCAGGTGACAGCCAGGTGAGACTTCATGTCTTCATTCCCACATGCAGAAACCGGTCGTGCCCTTTGCATGTGAGGCGCGGCGAGGGAACGCAGCGGTTGAGACGAGCAAAAGAACAATGTTAAACACGACCTAAAGAAAGTGCTAACCACCGGAAAACACGCTTCTCTCTCTGATACACACACATTGATCAATGGTGACATTAGGGGGACAAATGGGAGGGGACGGGAGAAGCGTGACGGCCCAGCCTGCCTCAGGTGGGCCATCCCCGCCATCTGTGCCAGCTTCCACACAGGCATCAGTCGACGTGTGAAGCGAAGAGGGGTGTTCCACGGCTGGGGGGGGGGGGGGGGTTATTGTTTATTATACAATCTAAACAACCTGCAGTCAACGGCCTAAAACAATAACCACACCGTCCTGTTATTCCCTTCTATTGCCATCTCATCTGGAAAAACTGGAAAAACCCATTGGATGATAGTGACCATAAGCTGAAACTGAACAGGGAGGCGCTGAGATTATAACAGCTGGGGTTTTGATAAGACCATGGAGGAGGAGGAGGAGGAGGGAGGAGGAGAAACAATAGGAGGAGGAGGATGAGCAGAAAGAATAGGAGGAGGAGGAAGAGGAAGGGGAGAAGTAGTAAAAGGAGGAGTAGGAAGAGGAGGCGCAAGAGGAGGAGTGTGCACGTGAACGTGTTCTCTGCAGGAGCGGTCTGGTTCTGGTTCAGTACGCGGTGAGACCGGGCCTGTCTGGCCGTAGCACTCACATGGACCCCGGAGTCTAGGGTCAGACACCCCAGACCATGTGGTGCACCAGACAGGGAAACAGAGGCCTTGGCACCAGGACTGTTCCTCATCGTGTAGCGCCAATAAGAGCTCCGACCCCTCCTGTCACACTTCCTCATTTCCATCATGGTGTCAGCAAATTCCCCTCCACAACGGGCGAGACGGGTGCGAAACATGTGGCGGCAGACTAGGGCTGGGCGATATGGACCAAAAGACATATCTCGATATTTTCAAGCAGAATGTCGATATAAGATAAATATCGATATTTGTTGACACAATAACATATTTGCTGTTGCCATGCTCCAACTCATTCTACATATGAAAATTAATGTGAATATGAAAATGAATGAGTCAAAAACAGTCAGAGCAAGATGTGGCAAATGTCACCATTCTCGAATTTGACAATGCGGTCCCGACGTAACAGGAACGATAGCCTATGCCAAAATCTGCTGGTCACTGCTGGTCACTGTGAATTTCTCCTAAGGGGGATTAATAAAGGAATATCTTATCTTATCTTATCTTAATCGTTCAAGCTGCTGAAGGACATCAAACAATAGGCCTACCTGCCTGCCTTAAAGGCAAAATTCTGCAATCGTAGCAAAACAGTGGGTGCAGTCAGTCTATGTATCTTAAATAGGCTAAGCAGCGGCAATGTTTCTTAAAAGACGGATCGCTCCGATGCTTCGTGAAATATATATATATATTTAGAGAGTTATATAGAAGACAATTGTTTGGTTTAGTAAATTGCAAAGTTCGCAATCCTTGCGAAATAACGGGGGGTGCAGAGTGTAACCAACATTTTAAATGAACCGCACCTGACGGCAGCTGCATTATAGGCAAATCCATCAATTCCCTCGAAGGCAATAGCCTTGCCATCATATCGGGGTCTTTATCGTCCATTCATTTGATATTTGATGTCATCAACGTGTCATTTAGATTCGATGTAGCCAGCGAAAGCGAATGAAAAAAAACGCCGTCGCGCAGAAGTTGCCTGCCCATGAAAGTGTGCGGCAGCATCACTACAAAGTTTCAGTGAAAGCCACACGTTGTACACAGTTATATGATGCTGTTTAATTGAATTAAATGTAACTTAAAACGAGAGATAGTGCTTCGCAGAGAAGAGAACGAAATAGCAGGCGGCAGGCGCGGCTCGAAACGGCTGTTATTTGGAACAAAGTGCTGTACTTTAAACACAAATGAAACTATATCGATATTAACGATAGCGTCTCGTTCCATATCTTCCATATCTGAAAAAATATCGATATATTTAAAATATCGATATACCGCCCAGCCCTACGGCAGACCCAGGTGATTAAGAGTAGTGCAGCCTCACTGGGTAGAGGTATAGGCCGTGCAGGGTGGCGTCTCCGTAGGGCCCTTGATCACTTTGCATAAGTGGTCAGAGAAAGCAAACAGGGCGGGGATGTCCACTGACTAGACGGTGCACGGCAACTTGGGACTGAGGCATGCATGAGGTTGTGAATTTCAACTTCAATTTCATGTCCGTTGCACCCATTCATATGAAGAAGAGAGTGTAGAGAGCAATCTATCTGATGAAACAGAGGGGGAGTGAGGTCTGGATAGGATTACTCAAAATGAAACTGAATTTTACTCTCAATCAGGGGGGAGTCTGAAGTCTGAGGGGGATTGAAGTGAAAGTAGTCAGATTAAATGTCACAACGTTTACCAGAATGCATCAGGGCTACTATTCTGAATGTGCTGAAACATACCAAGTCGTCCCAGCGAGATGGAAAACATCATTGGGTTGAGGCTCAAATAAGCAGCCTACGTTGGAACGTAGCCCCTAGTCATGACATCATCGCCTTCTTCCTGCGTTCTCTTTAAGGAGATATGCTCCTTTTACAGTCACACTGCCTGCCAAGGCAAAGCATGTCTCAGAGAGAGAGAGAGAGAGAGAGAGAGAGAGAGAGAGAGAGAGAGAGAGAGAGAGAGAGAGAGAGGGGCTGACTGGAATATTAAAATGGGGATCTCACACGCACGCATGCACACACACACAGACACATGCGGCGGGTGGAAAAAGAAGAGGGAACTGAATGGCCTGTCCATCAATCAAAGTCAATGACTGAAACTCAGTATCACATAACCTGGTGCGTATGCATTGAAATCGTTTTAATTCACTGTCAAGCAACTTGCGATAACCGGTAACAAGTCGGGTAAGGGTCGGTTAGAAAAAAAAACATTACATGTGGAAAAACCGGCAAAAATATTCCACCTGGCTGAGTCAAGAGGCTAAAATGGCCGTTGAGAGAAACATGATGACTTACACATCGAGGAATTTAGAGTCCAACTCAAACAAACACTGCGCCTTACAATAACCCCCTAATCTGGAACAAAAAATGTTTTCCTTTATCGCTCCATCCAGTGCCACAGAAACATGTAGTCAGATCCCAGCGCCAGCAGCTTAGAAACTTAGAAACTGGCACAGAGGCCACATGTGGTCGACACAGACGACTGTAATAAGCTGGACCCAGCGTGGTGTCCGTGGGCCTGCCACGCAAACACAGTATTTGATTAGAATTATTTTTTTCTACGTCTTAATCTTAATGTGTGTACAAATTGGTTAGTCAAGGAATGAAACACAACCCCCCCCCCCCCCCCCACCCCCTCCCAGCAAACCCAATGCTAACTTAACTTAACAATGCTTATTGCAGCAACATAAAAGTTGATAGGCTCACGCCATCCCATCTCACTGAATTACGTTATAATTCAGTTTTTTCTGACACAACTCCTTAGAATGTACATATGCTTTGGTGAAATGGTTTGTCTAAGCAAATATAAAAGTGTGCTGGGTGAGAAGGGCCGGTGGTTTTACACACAGACAAGATGCACATCTCCATAATCAAACAAGCATTCATGATTTACGATGGCAATCAAATTAGCATTCCATTTGCATATTAAAACACAGCCATTTTCTGCTCGCTTATTCAAAAGGCAATTGCGATCACACACACTCCCCCCCCCCCCCCCCCCCCTACACACACACACACCCCATCCCGTTCAAAACAAGGATTGAATACACACACACGCACACACACACACACACACACAAACACCAACATATGGCCTGTGTTTCTATGGTCACCAGCGGGTCCTGGAGACTGGGTTGCCATGGAAACAGCAGCAGCTTAATGAGATTCCCCAGCAGGGTGTGTGTGGTGGAGGGGGGGGTAACAAGCGCGTTACATCAGGTCTCTGCTGACAGCAGGTAGTCATTAGAGCCGCTCAGGTGTGTGTGTGTGTGTGTCTGTGTGTGTAAAATGTGTGTGTGTGTGTCCACTTGTGTGTACACTCCTCCACGCAGTGAATACATAGCGCGATGGAGGGTCCTAAAATGCAGCACTTGCTCGCCACATTATCTCACGTATCTTTCTCCCAGCCACGCGTCTCACAAGTCAAACATGCGTCTGCATGGCACCGTGTATCATGTTGATGTTGCACACACCCAGGTCCACGTTGCTCTGTTAATGAGGGTTTTATTCCCCCTTCTACTTAGCCCGGAGAGTCCAGCCACAGAATATGAATGTTGAAAGCTGCGTGGGACTCCTCTAGATGCTCTTGCATCCTGCCGGGCTATGATACAGCCAATTAGACTTTAAAAAGTGTTTATTGCTATGGTTACTTTTTTTTTTGTTCAGATCCCTCAGAGGCTCCCAGAGGGGCTTTTACTTTGGACGATGCGCCGCGCCTCCAGAAGACACAACACTGTCATCAGCATTAGACGGCGCGGCCGAGGCTAACCTCGCGTGACCCCGTACTCACTCCTTGGTAATGAGTCCTCGAGGACCGGTGGCCGTGGCCAGGCGAGGGTCCAGGCCGTGGGAGTCCAGAATGTTCCTCGCTGCCGGGCTCAAACGCAGCCTGGAAAAATACATGGAGGCACAGTACATGAGAGACAAATAATCTGATCAAAACGTGTTGACGCGATTACCTTATACAGACTAAACACCACTCTTTATGTTGACCACCAAGGACATCAGTCCATCTAGTCTACACAGGAGGGCTGCAGGGGTCTGTCGATGAAACGACCCATCGACCGATAGTTTTTGGTTTTTTTAAAGACACACTTTGGACGATCGATCGAAGTCATTTACAAAGGACAAACAGCAAGCGTTTGCCGCTTAACGCGTCTGAATGACATGGCCTTAGTTTTCCCTTTGCCGCTTGTCAGATGCAGCGCACGACACGGGAGCGCGCGGGAGGGGGAAATTAAACACTGTTTTCAAGGAAAACTACCGACGCGCATGCCTGAAAAGACATTCGGCAACATCTGTCTAATCATCTGCCCCCATTAGATGTGTTTTTCATCACACGCTGTGTGTGCATACCAAACAGGCCCTGCTCTCAGCCTGTTGCCGCTCCGCTACTCTGCTTGACTTGCAGCGTGTTGTGTCAACAAGCCTCGACACCTCGCCTTTAAAGCTAGGGCGTAGCCCTGGAAAAAGCACCTTATTCAGCACTCTTGCGTGTAATGATGACGGCACAAAAAAATAAAGATCGGGTTGTGGGTTATCTTGATGGAGGCTTAGCCTCCGCCAGGCTCTGGGACGCAGGTATGAAGCCCCTTTGAGACTGTTACTGTGGCGAAGGGCGATGCAAATAAACAAACAACGGGCAAGCTGTCACAGAGTGGTTTAAAACTAAATAAAAGAGTGTGCGTGTTAATAGTGACAAAAAGGCTCTTCTTTTTGTTGTGTGAATGACATGGACTGTGGATGACCTGCCAGCCGCGACGTGATGACTACTCATGTGAACGCGGAGACAAGAGGGAGGCTGAGAACGAGGGGGAGAGAGCGATAGAGAGAGAGCGCGAGTGAGAATGAGAATGAGAGAGAGTGAGAATAAGAGAGAGAGAGAGAGAGAGAGAGAGGTGATACTCACGGAGCTGAGGTGGCGGTTTGGACTGCAGGTGGGGGTGGTGGTGGTGGTGGTGGCGGAGGACGGCTGGCAGCGGGTGGAGGAGTGGCGGAGGCGGCGGCCACAGCTGGGGCCGTGGGGGGAGGGGGGACCACCACCTGCTGCCAATCCTCCCCTTCCTCCACCATCAGGGCGATCAGGGTACCCAGGGGCACGCTGCGGCTGCCCTGCTCCACCTGCACACAGACGGAGGCAGGCGGTGGGACGCGGGCGGGGGTCTCTGGGACGCCTTGTCTCATTTCTACTGCACATCCTTCCTTCAGACGTCTTTATATGTGTGTGCGTGTGTGTGTGTGTGTGTGTTCGGAACATCGTGCGCATATCTCGTGTCTCGACACCTTCTACATTGATGCTTTGTTCCCACTCCAAACGCTCACCATATCAACCACCAGATCCTCCCCCACCCCCACCCCGTACATTTGTGCACATTCTGGAATTTTGGAAGCATGCGAGTGACCGTGGAGCAGACCCAGGAGGGCAGCGTCATCAAAAAGGCGCTGGCGGTTGGTTAGTTGCCTAGCAACAGGCTCAGACAACTGACAAGTGTACAGTCACACACCGGGTCAATTTGCATGCCGTCAGATATGACAAAGTGATCCAGCGCTCGTCTCACCGGTGTAAAAAGTGTGCCACAACAAAATGTACGGCTTCCGCCACACCGCTCCCATTCAGGTTACACACACATTCAAAATGTGTTCCTGAATAAACTCCTACAGCTGTTATAATGAAAAGGCCCAACATGGCCCAAGGCGAGTGATAAAGCTCGTAGAGAGAGCGGTCCACATGAGACACATCAACAGAGACAACCGAATTGATGAACGTCTTCTGACTGCCTATTGATGAACAGGGCCGCCCCGGGCCCCGTGCCGGTCCCCGGACAGCGGCCCCCAGACATCCTGCCCTTCTGCCTTCCCTCCTGGAGGACAAGATGGACGTCCTCAATGAAGGAGGACACGGATGGTCTTCAGTTGGCGCGGGTGTCGAACATCGATTCACATACCGGTTCTATGTATAAATCCAAAAGACAGGGATAGTCTTTCACCCCCCCCCCCCACCACTCCCCACCCAATTCTGTGCTTTGGCAAGGAGATAATCTTTGGTCAATATTGATTGGTTCTAAATGAGAGGCAAGGCTCGATCGACAGGAGACGGTGTGTGTGCAGATCCTATGTTTAGAGAAGGTGTCCCATATTAAGGCCTCACTCCGGCCCAAAGGAAAGGACGAAGCCATCGGTGCGCTGCTGCATACCGTATTTACAACTAAACACACAGATAAGGTTGGAGGGATTGCAACCGCCGTAACTGCAAAACAGGAACCCTCATCCGACCGAAAAACCCCCAGTCTCAAAGACAAAGACACGCTCCGGCAGACCCATCGCCGCCACACAACCACAGAGCGCAGCGGCTCATAGCAGCACCTGCTCACGGGTAAACAAAGACCAAACAACGGCCTGCTGATGAATTAGCCGACCCTGAGACGTGTGTAAGCCTGTAAAGATGAGCATTACAATGTTGTCCTGTCCGAAACAATACCACGTTCACAGTTTTTTTTGTTTCCAAAGAAAGGTGTGAAAAGAAAAAAAAAACATTTTCCCCATGAGAGAATTATGAGCCCAAAAAAATAAAATAAAATAATCTTGGCCTCGCATGCATGAGAAGAGCACACAACATGCATGTTTCATCCCCAACAAAGACTCCTATCCACTCATGCACCTTGAGCTCCTCAGTGGCAGCTCTTCTACCCAGAGGGTGATGTATGCACGGAAAGCCAAAAGGCCACTCCAGTACACTTGGGCACGGCGGAACATTTCCAAAGTGAAATATACTCTCGCCGGTCTCCAGTGGATTTTCCACACCGGCAGGCGGCTCTTTAACAAAAAAAAAAAAAAAACCCCGCGTCTACTAGTCACAAACACACACACACACACGCACACATTTGCAAAACATCGAGGGAAAGGATTGTGACAGCACATCCAAAAGCTATTTATTAGTTCTGTAAATAGCCCCTCTAAGTATGTGCATTTGTTTTTGCTCGCACTGCTTCAGCACCACAGCAATTAGTGTGTGGTTCCTGGAGCACAATGGAAGCCATGATGGATGGCGTCTATAAGGAACAGGCTAAGGTAAATACAAAACAGGGGAGGGCGGGGGGGGGGGGGGGCGGCAAACAATGGCTTGCGGAGCGACAGATTGGACAGATTGCCGTGAAGGGAACCCGGACCCTAATGGCCGCGGCTCGCCGAAGCCCTGAAGGACGAGGTTTGAACGGAGACTCATGAGCCCTCGACGCGTTCACCTCTCCTCCCCGGATCAGCAAAGCCAACACGGATGAGGAGAAGCCGCTGTGGTCGTCCCGGAGCCATGACGTGCCCGGGCACGTCACACGGTCACATGTGGCATTCAAAGCTACACAGCGCTACACAGCGCTACACAGCCCCCCACCCCCACCCCCCAAGGCTGCACATACAATACGGGACAGATGTGGAAAGCCGTTGTGGTGTTAGTGAGATAATCGGGACGCCTGTGAATGTTCTATTATTACACATTTACACTGGCGCTGACGAGGGCTCCTCTCGCCTCTGGGGGGGAACGGGAAACTAATCATTGAGATGAGTTGATTTGTTTACACTGCATGCAGCCAGCGACCTATAGTTGTTTTTCCTGCGTGCCTGGAGGAAGAGGAAGGTCTGCCCCACTCGGGGCGCGCTCTGCCATCTGTAAACGACAGCGTGGCCTCGCCGCCGGTGCACTCGGATTCACACACAAGTAAAGAGGCACGCACCAGCACATGTATTATGTGTACTATAATATGTCAGTCTACGTTGGCATGTCTCCATTTGTTGCTGCCTTACAGTCTACGGTGCTTTTATGATGAGCTATTTTTTTGTCAGAATGTCGTCGTTTAATAGACTTTGCAGATGGCGGTACAATGGCACGCGCGGCTGGAAATCTACATAAAAGGAGTGCGCGTGAATGTGTACATATTGCTCATTCATGGGCGGAAATTAGACAGACATGTGCGGAGCCGCTCGGTGCTAAACACTGCCATCGATTGGCCGTGCAGCAACACTGCAGCCGCTAAATAATTCAAAGCTGCACTGCAAGCGATACACTCTGCATTACACGAGAGTGTCACCGTAAATCCCCCCCCCCACCCCCCCGATATCAAATATTTAGGGAAACAAAAAGGGATGAAAACAGAGTCTATTTAGAGATTTTATCGCCTCAGGAAAAAGGGGTCAAATGATCCTCTTGAAGCTGCTGGAGGAGGAGGAGGAGGAGGAGGAGGAGGAGGAGGAGGAGGAGGAGACTTCCTCCCCGCTGTCAATGTCAACGGACACACACTCCGCCTCGGCTGCTGACGGCAGACACCTGGGGACAGTTGGAAACCCCTCCAAATTGGTCCCGGCGGGCGGCCCAGATCGAGGGGGGCGGGCCGCTGTCACTGGTTCTGGAAATACCACAGAGCGGCCAGCCACCGTGAGGGGGGGGGGGGGGCGGAGCCACGGTGGCGTTGGAACGCGGAGACATGCTTTGGAATCCTCACGTTTATACTGACCGTATAATCATTCATGTGATCTACAAGTCCTCTGCTTCTGCGAGAGATCCAGAATGGATGATGGGTCAGGTTACTGATGAGGTGTTCATGACATACGATGTTTGTCCCCTGCCTTTTGTTGACATTACAAAAACAGGTCTTACAAATGATCGAGAGATAAATCGGATTAAAAGGAGAAGGCAGCGGACAAGCTTCAAAAGTGAGTAAAAAAAAAAAAAAGCCACTTGGCGCGAGGCTGGATACAGATTATTGATCTGGCCTCATGAGCTCCCGGAGTCCGTGGCAGAAATAACAATGAACAGTTCAGAGCATGGATACCCATGGAGCTCCTGAAGTCGGTTCCATCCTGGTTGAAGCAAATCCTTTATTCTAATTTATTATCAATTATTCGGTCTCATTATAGAAACCCTTTTTCAGATTGTACTGCGAGGGCAAGCACCGCTATATTGGTGTGGTGGCCAAGATTTCATTTGTTCATATTTAACAGTGAATAGAAAGAAGCCCAGAGAACATGTGACCCCAGCTGACAAAGGCTTCACTGTTAGAGGCGCATCTCAGTTAGGAAGGCGCAAAAAAACGATGGATTGGAGACAGTAAGGCAAACCATGAAGCGCAGCTCCAGAGGGTGGATCTACTCTGGAGGCAGAGCCTGTGGTTAGCTGAGGCACGCTTCCACGTCCAGCCAGGTGTGTGGTCATCGATCCAGCTACAGGGTCACCGCATCATAACCGTCAATACCATGTCATCAGACGCACTACATCCTGTCTGACAGAATGTGTATCGGAATCAGCAATCAATAATCAGGATGTGTTCACCTAGAGATGCGAATGAGAATGCGTGAATGGAGGTACACACACACGCAGGTCTTTTCCGCAATTGTAAAGCCTGGATAAATGAAATGATGACATCATCATGTGTCTGTGCATTCCCATACACAGTCCTGGACACCTTGTCCACCGTTGGGACTTTGGCGGTATTACACAGCAGTGCCTTTGGGAAGCGCGTCTGTCACGCCGAGCACTGTGTGGCGTGCTGAAGACGAAGGCCAGCGTGTGAAGATGAAGAGCAGTGTTGCACGCGGAAGCCGTCAGCCCAGCATTGAGGAGGATGCTCCACATCTTCATGCGTCCGTGGTGCACCCTACAGCAGCTGCAGTGCCACCAGCCAAGCATTTATCTCCAACACCAATACATCCACGCATTGATCTCAAACACTAAGAAATCCACACACACACACACACACACACACACACACAAACACACACACAACATTATTTAATCCACCGAGTCGACGACGTGGCCACAATCTTCGCCACAGAAACCAATCTGTCTATCATAGCCATTTTGAATGACAAGGGTGTGTGTGCATGTGCATGTGCATGTGTGTGCGTGTGTGTGTGTGTGTGTGTGTGTGTGACCATGTACGTGTGTGCATGCGTGTGCAGGCGATTCTGCATTAGCAGAGTGTGGGTTTCTGGCTCTCCAAGAGGCTGTGATGGATTGTTCCCTGAGCTGATTTTCAGATTGAAGCCCTGAGGGTCGTGGAGGAGCAGCGAGCAGAAAGGGGGTGCGAGAACACAAGGCAATCACCGAGTTACACACACGCACACGCGTGCACACTGCACACACATACGCACACACGCGCCTTAATTAGGCCCCAGCCCTGCTCCTTAACCCCCTGGGGTTGTTGCCCGCTGTTAAAGCGCCATAGCAAGAGCTGACCCCCATAAATAATGCGATGGAGGACCAGGGGACGTGTCCTGTCTGCAGTGGCCTGGCCCTCTGCTGTTTGACTAGAGGCAGGTAATTACCCCACCGGCTGAATTAGAAATCCACTGGGTGTTCCTCCAGTGCAGCTCAGCTGGGTCACAGACGGGGGCCGCATGACCAAATATTGTCATAATTTTCATAACATTGTCATAATTTATAGATAACAAATATACAGACCGGACACAATAATGTAAACACATTATTCCGTTTTCTTCCATTCTACCACACACACACACACGAATGGGAGGAGGGGTGTGTGTGTGTTCAGCCCATCCCTCTTCACTAGCTCCAACCAAAGCCCCTACCCCCCAAACTCCTGGCTGGTTGCTATGGAAACTGCCTCATCCCCATGACAGCCGAGATGTAGGGCTGAGTAAAGGAATGAGGGGAGGAGAGGGGCATTGAAGGCCAGGTACAGTTGTTCAATCAGTTATATTAATGAACGCTTAAGTAACGCGTGGTTATTTTATGTACATCCGTGCATGATTCAGCTTGAGTAGACAGGCGCGTAGGACTCACCTACCACCTCATCATGAGGAGTATCAGGCTACTGTGAGATGTGATGCAAGTCTCTTGTCATGGTGGCCAATTAAAATATATGGAGAGACGTATAGAAATATATGGTCTGACACCAAATGCGCGTGTTTGTTTATAAATGAGCATGTGGCATAATTCCATACATGCATGCACAGTTAATTAAATACAATTCAGGGAGAGAACGTCAACATACATGTTGATAATTCCTCCACAGATTTTGTGTGCGTGTGTGTGTGTGTGTGTGTGTGTGTGTGTGCGTGTATGTGCATGTATGTGCGTGTGTGTCTGTGCACATGCATGTGCTCATTTGTGTGTGTGTGTGTGTGTGTGCTTGTTTGTGAGTGTGTGTGTGTGTGTGTGTGTGTGTGTGTGTGTGTGTGTGTGTGTGTGTATGTGTGTGTGTGTGTGTGTGTGTGTGTGCTTGTTTGTGAGTGTGTGTGTGTGTGTGTGTGTGTGTGTGTGTGTGTGTGTGTGTGTGTGTGTGTGTGTGTGTGCTTGTTTGTGAGTGTGTGTGTGTGCATGTATGTGCGTGTGTCTGTGCATGCGTGTGTGTGTGTGTGTGTGTGTGTGTGTGTGTGTGATGTGCGTGCTCTGTGGCGGTCTGTGATGGTGGCGGCGGTGCTGTTGCTCCCTAGCGAGCCGGGCCCTCTCTGCAGGATAATCATCTCCCCTCGCCGTCACTACCCAATCCTACATGCTACATCTTTATGTATGCTACTTACCTCTATGGTGTATGCCTAGATGTATGTACATTTATGTATATTTTTTCTATATTTTTTGTATATTGTTACATAGGTTTATATTATATATTTATATATTCTAACACTCTACGTAGTGTCTGTCTCTTCTTTTTTTCCCTGGAGTATTGTAACGAATGCGATTTCCCTCAGGGATCATTAAAGTATTTCTGTCTGTCTGTCTGTCTGTCTGCTTTCGCCTCCCGCGCTCACGTCTCCGCAGAGCGGCGTGGCATGGCGTGTGTCCCGCGCAGCGAGACGCGGGCGTCCTGTCGGTCTGTTCGCCGCCACAGACGTGCGGCGGGTCGAACAGATGACAGACAGCTGATGGGACCCGCTTCTGGAAGACTACAGCGGCACGGATTCCCGCATCAAAGCGGCAGCGACAAGAAGGAGAGGAGAGACGCGGGGGGAGAGGAAGCACCTCATTAAGGCCCCACAGCAGCCCGCCGCTAGGGACGCCAAGTTTAATTTAAGGGCCCTTCATCACCAACGGTGGCTAGCGTGTGCCGATGTACACAAACGCACACACACGGCCATTAACAGATGTAAACGGGCACACACACACACACACACACACGGCCATTAACGGATGTAAACGGGTACACACACACACACACACACACACATTTTTACTTAGTATCTTTCTGTGGTCCATATTATTCAGGCAGTTTTCCTTTTTTTGCCAGCCTGTTCATGTTGTATGTTGTGTGTGATGTCCTGTAAGCTACTGCGACCTTGAATTTCCCCACAGGGATTAATAAAGTATCTATCTATCTATACACACATACACACACACACAAACACACACACACACGCACACACACACACACACACCCACACACACACACACACCAAGATGGAGATACTTGCATGCTTCGCATGTAAGTAAAGACAACAGACAATCTTCCCAGGGTGTAGCAGTGGTTGAAATGCTCTTTTGGACGGTGAGCCTCCATTACAGCCAAATCAAAAATTAATATTCTGCTTGAATCTAACAATTATAGAACTAGAATAATTCTGCATGGAAATACAGTCAGTAAGACGTCTCTAATCCCAGGTATGTATCTATCTCAGACACCGTCTGAATAAAGGATACCAGTTCTGATCAGAACTTCAGAGAGAGTACAACACTGTTACGAAGTATTAAAGCGTAGGTATGGAGTATGAAACCTTGATCTAGGGTTCTTGGCCACAAGGACAATGGAGATCAAACTCTGGACCGGTCAGATGGGAATCCTCTGCACCACAGCCACGAGCCAGACCTGTGGGCATGTGTGTGTGGAGAGCTTTGATTATTTACCAAAATCTTGGCCAGGACTCCGTCATCGCTGGACTCCATGGTAACCACGGCCTTGTCCGTCTCGATCTCACACAGCGCATCGCCGGCAGCTACCTCTTCCCCTGCAAACACACCAGACAGAGAGAAAAGACCCCGCTCTAATGACATCACGGGCTACAGCTGAGGCAGATTCGCAGTGTCGCGCAGGAGCGTGAATAACATGGACCGGGATGAATGCATGTCCCTACTTCATAATAAAGACTACATGAAGACTACATCATGGTTATTGTCCTTATTAAACCGTTGCTCTTTCCTCTGGGGCTCAGCAAACACACAACTGTGTAGCAACATCCACTTTTCAAAATGTACTGCTCGGAAAGCCAAGGGTGGCACATTACCAAGTGCAACCCCCCCCCCCCTCAACCATCCCTGCAAAATGCCAATAACATTTCATTATGTAAAACAAATCAGCCATGTTAAAGGTTACTCTGTGATCTCATTCAGAACAAGTAAAAAAAACAAAAAAAAAACTAAAACATGAAAAGGCGGTGGTGGGAAAGAGGGACAGGAGAAGAAATAGCTGGGCTGGTTGTGACCGGGGCCTGGATATCAAAGAAACAGCCTAATCAATCTTTCATGGGAAAGAATGTGAACCAGAGCGACCTGGTGTGTCTTAGAGAGGAATAGAGCCTCTGTATCCCTCCGTATCCCAGCATTCCTCCACGTGGAATACATTAGCATCTGCTTAACGCTCGCCAGTGAAGGAGGAGGGCAATTAGGAGGAGGGAGCGGGCGATGGACAGAGAGAACACAGCAGTGCACCGATGCGCAGGAAAGAACCCCGGAATGTGGAGTACATGCATGGTGTTCTTCATGTCAGGTCCAAAACAAGAGCACATGGAATGGCCTATTTGGTAGATCAATTGCATTACCATTGGAGTTTGTCACAATCCTAAATTAGACCCTATGAATCTTCTTAGAGACCAGAGGCAGGCATCCTGACACGTGAATCATTGCACTGCATGATTTAAATAATGAATACAGTTCCCTTTTGCCACTTACATTATTATACTACTTGATACTACTTATTTGCATGACACAAATGTGCTTGATTTTATTGGTAACATTATGGGACTACATATGCAAGGGCCTGGTACGTTCTCATGACGTATAGTATCTAACAGGTTACAGAGGAGCAGTGCAACGTACTGATCTTTACATTTAACCTTCATATTTATAGATAGGTTGGGTCCAGGTTCGGGCCATTGGAATGTGATTTTTCCTTTCCTAATCATGTTTCTCCTCATATTGATCGTAAAAAAAAAAACGGCCTGATTTATTGGTCATCGTGTCGATACCTTGAGGAGGGCGGTAATGCAACTCAGATGAGGTAAGGGTCAGGGGTCACGATGACCTATTTAGCCGTGTGGCTTTTAGGGTGGGGGAATGGTGGCAGGGTGCTAGGGCTACAAGGCTACGGTGCTAAGGCAGATCGCCGTACGTCAGCTATTGTGCATCACTAAGAGTCAGAATGAAGTGGAGGGCAACGTTTTGCAGCGACAACAGTGAGACAAACAGACTCTGGAGGGTGTGAAGCAAGACGTCAGGACGGGAGAGAGCGTGAATCAGAAGGTAGGAGGCGGTGTCAGAATATTGACATGAACAGCACCCTCCCCCCCACCCCGGAGGGAGGCCGGAGCACAGCAGTCAAGATTGGATTAGTGTACGAGATGACATCCGTGACCCAAGGGGTCAGGCGGTGCGGGGGGGGGGGGGGGGGGGGCGGGGGGGGGGGGGGCGGCGGCGGACGGTGTTAAAGTTTAAACAGGCGCCCCAACACAGAGAGCGGCTTCATCCAAACTGAGTCCACCACAGCAGAGAGCAGACACTGTGTGATTCGAGAGCTTTTGACAGACGATCAAAGCAACGGCTGTGAGCACATTGGCTGGTTTAACGCTCGCTTGATTTTTCCAATAGAAAGACATTTTTATTTGAAAAAAAAAAAATTATAATACTGTCAATTTACATAACACACCCACACCTGCCCACAATGGGCGTACTGTGTCCTGCCGAATGAGAGCACGGCCGAGATGAGTGGCCCAGTACCGCGGCTAACCACTGATGAATAGCTGCGCCCCTGTTCCTGCGGGCCAATTAGCGTCGGCAGGCTGTGTTGCCTCGCAGCGCAGACACCATGTGGCGGTCTAAAATGGGTGCTGGTGCCTGACCCGTCAACACACAATATGAAGACATTTCTTCTCCATGCTGTGCTAATTAGGGGAGAGGGGGGCTAGAGGAGGTGGGGGCGAGGCAATGGCTCACACCCCGACTTAGAACAACAGAGTAGAGTGCGGCTTGGTGAAAGCCGCCGTCCGCCATTTTGGATCTCGGACGGATCTTGTGCGCTTGCTTGACTTCTGGCCACGGCTGGTGTCCTCGGATGCATCGGAACCGTGAGACTCAATCTATAACAATTTGATCACGACAGCGTGGGGCGAGCACACATCGACCGCAGCAGCGCTAATGTCTATTCAATAGTGGTTAGGATGGGGAGGAGAGGGCATGCACACTCCTTCGTGAGACGGGGCAGACCTGGTAAAGCACGCCTTTTCCTTACCTTCCTTCTTCAGCCATTTGACAATGCTTCCCTCCTCCATAGTGGGGGAAAGAGCAGGCATCTCAACTTTGAGAGGTGCGGCACCTGCAGGACAAAAAGAGAATGACATTTCATGATATTGTGTTACAGTAGGCACCATTACAAGCTTCCACATTTCTATAAACGAGAAAAACTACTTATAGGGCTAAATGTTCACAGTCCTGTCTTTCACAACCAATTGGGTAAAAAGTCGACTGGGCTTTGTTACAACAGTGCCTCAGGGTTAACCTGTGTGAGGATGCAGCATCTTTGGATTCATGAAAAGCACAACTGGGGGCAGTGTGACACATTCACCAGAGCCAGCAGCAAGCTGTCTAACAACCAACGAGATGCATGCTGACACTGCGCCCGGCCCTATGACCTAATCCCAGATTGCCCAGGGCCCCGGTCACGACCGGAGACCGTGAGGCTGTGAGTGGTGGAAGTCCATGTTCGGCAAACGCACTGAACTATGGTTATGGTGGGTGTGGAATTAATTCACAGGTTTGGGTATGACGAGATGAAGGCTATGGGCTATTATACGGTTCTACACCAGTATGACTGTATCGGTGCACACATGCCATACAGGCTTTTCTGTTGTGGAGGAGCATAATGCCACACCGGGCACGCCTGCATGACTTGGACTGTGAATCTGTCAGGTGGGATCCACGCCAACCATGCGTAACAATGGTCGAGGATGCACGACAGGAGGGGCCTGCATAAATGTGGACATCAATAGATAGATGGACATAAATAGTCCACACGGGTCACTGCAATGTGGAAACCTTATGTTCACTGGTGCTCATCCTTCTGCTCCATGAAGGTAATGAGTCAGGGCAAGGCAAAGTCCTTAAACCCAGTTGAAATGTGAGTTAACATAAGCAACCATAGGAGGCCAATGCAGATGTGTCCATGATCAAGCGTAGAGATGCCATACAACTGTCTTCAGAATGTATAGAGTGAGAGTGAAAGGGGGCCATGCAAGTTGTGACCAAAAACACAGATGGTTCTGCTACAAGAGTCAGTGGGCTGTGAAACGTTAAGCTTATATTGCAGTCTCCAGTGTTTCAAGTATAGATGAATTGGGATTACAATAGAAAATCACCTTAATTGTTTTTTTTGTTTTTTTAAAGAAACAAATATTGCAATCTGCAAAAAATACATTGAATTTGCTTTAATTTATTTACAATATTATAATATATCTAACATTTTCCATAAACATGGATGATATAGCCCTTGATTTATTGGGCCTATGCTGTGTGATGCTGATGCTGATCTGTTGTGTGATGCTGCCATCTGCTGGACATGCAATGGAATTGCAAAGGTCTGCGCTTCAGTGCTGCAGTAATAGTAGTAGTAGTAGTAGTAGTAGTAGTAGTAGTAGTATGTATATTAAGGGTAAAGGTGCATTTAGAAGACACTTTCGTCCAAAGCGACTCATAATAAGTATGTTTGTGGGATTCGACATGTGGACAGTTGGATGAGGGGGATCAAGGGGATTGAACCACCGACCCTATAGTGTGATTCGAGAGCTTTTGACAGACGATCAAAGCAACGGCTGTGAGCACATTGGCTAGTGGACATTGGATAGTGGACGACCCGCTATGTCCACCTGCTCTATCCACTGAGGAACTGCCACCCCAGTAGAAGAAGAAGAATTACTCTTTTGATCCCGTGAGGGAAATTTTGGTTTCTGCATTTAACCCAATCGTGAATTAGTGGAAATACACTCAGCACACAGTGATGGTGAGGCACAGAGTGAGGTGAAACACACACTAATCCCGAGGCAGTGAGCTGCCAACAGCGGCGCTCGGGGAGCAGTGAGGGGTTAGGTGCCTTGCTCACAGGCACTAGTTTATAGTATGATATACTATAGTACAATAGTATATAGTGGTAGTAGTAGTAGCAGTAGTAGTAGTAATGTTGAGTGACCACAGTACACGGATGTGCATTGCCATGTTCTGCGAAGAACATCACCAAGTGGCCTTGTGGTTACAATAGGCTTGTTGTGTAATGTATATAGTGTTTAATGTCCTCATTGTATGGGGGTCTCCATGTGCCAGTGCAGCTATAGATTGTGTTGGTGCAGAGATAGGTAAGGATCTGTAGAATAGAATAGTATTAATAGGACAGTGTAATTGTTAAGGGGACTATACAGAAGCATTATCAGTATCATTGTATAGAATAGAATAGAAATACTTTATTGATCCCAAGCTGGGACATTACAAACGTTAATGGAATCACAAGTGAGTGTGGCCCATTTAGTTCTGCTCAATGTTTAAGCATTACTAGCTTTGTTCGTTTTGTTCTTCTCTTTTGGAGATGGGGAACCTGAAAAGATGTAAACATTATAGCATGATGTCAACATTATAGCATGACCCATGGTTATCATTGGCCCAGCATCACCAGCGGAGAGCTCAACTGTCAGCTGGCAAGCGTTAACTATTAATAATAACAGTAATAACGACTGAATTGACGCATCCTAACCACCGTGAGTCCACCGTTTGCTCCACATCACACCATAAATAAACTGAAATCTCTCAAGGTTGTCGTCACAGAGGTGAGCAGTGCTGTCCGTTGCGCCCTGAGCTCCGCTATAACCCGCTGCCACCCGCTGCTGAAGGCTCGCAACGCTCACCGAAGAGAGGCCGGGGCCGGTGGAAGGTCCTGGCCTGCTGCCGACTCGAGATCGTCGTCCACTGACATTGTTTAATAACGTTCAATCTTAATCCGAATAGTACTCCTCGACGACCCAGCTGCAAGGAGGCCGCCATGTTGTTGCCCGGGTACGCGGAGCGACGTGCGCATGCGCCTGTTCTTCTGTCTTCTTCTCTGAGTGTTTGAAGCGGTGGGGAAAAAAACATTCGGCACGTTAGCGTCACCGTTTGAGCAGTAAGTTTAGTATAGTTTACATTGTAGCTCACATTAAATGTACTTTACAAGTAGCTCACATTAAACGTACTTAAGTATCAAAAGTATCTTGTGAAAAAATATACTCAAGTATCAAAAGTACAAGTACAAGTACAAGTATTTTATAGTACGCATGAAGAGAAGCAAAACAACCCAAAATTATTCTCCCCTTGTTTTTTATTTCACTTTTTCAGGTGAACTAAATGTGGTATAGAATACCACTCCTCATCCTCATGAGCTGAGGCACAGTAACACCACACAAACAAACTTTCTGGTTCAAGTGGAGAAGTTGAACTTGCGGTTTATCCTCAGCAGAAGCTGATTTTCAAGTGTCCGCAGCTAGCTGTGCTCTTTGGGCTTTTTGGGCCCACATTTACCTTAAACTTGGCTGTGGTTCTTCTCGTCCTCTCGGACCCGCGCATTCCAGATCATTCTTTGATTATTTTAATTTGGAACGAGTAACGAGGTGGCAAATGTCAAAGTAACGAAGTAAACATATATTTTTTTAACTTTTAAATGTAGTGAAGTCAAAGTAAAAGTCCTGATTAAAAAAAAACCTCAAGTAAAGTACAAATCCTCAAAAAAAAAAAAACTTAAGTAGTGTAACTAAGTACATCTACTTTGTTACTATACACCTCTGGAAAGTAGTACATCTAAATTAAAGCACCCATCCCCCCCCCCCCCCCCCCCCCCCCACTTCTCTATGGTTCTTTTAATAGCTCTCTGTTCGTGTCGATGTGTATGCTGCATGTATCGCATGGATGCTGCTGCCAAGCCCTGACATGTCTCGGGTATGTCTTTTGAGGATCATTAAAAATAAATACTGTACATGTTGTTTTCAGTTCGACAAACAAAACACTGATTTCTGCAGTGCAGGGAATGTGGCGGAACAACTAACAGTTGCTGGCTGCTATTATATTCCCATGAGGCTGTTACTGATATTAATCAATCAATCAAACAAAATAAATAGAATTCAGTAAATGGGTAAAGCAAAATTACTTTTGCAAGCAAAGAAGCACCTTGCCATAGTCCCACAACCTATGTTATGTTTTTGTGGGGTTCATTGTTGATGAATAATTGAGAGAGAGAGAGAAACAATATTACAATAATGCAGTGTTTTTATTGCAAATATATGAGTGCCACCATCCAGCCTGAAGTGAACAGTGAATCTATTTGACTAGGAGTTGAAGGTGATAAGACTTCCTGACAAGCTGTGATTGAAAAAAAAACACACACCAAGTTGTCATTATTTCCTTCTAACCCATGGTTCTAAACACTTGCATTTTCACACGTTTGTCCCATAATAAGCTTGTCTTAAAAAAAATACAACAACGCCCACGATCAAAATATGCAAGCAATGCTGTCTGTATCTGTTGCCCCACCAGACACGGGTGACTGTGACCCAATGTGTTTGAGTTATTTGCTAAAAACAAAGCAACTCATTGTTTTTTTGCTGTACCACACAATTATTTGGGAAAACCACACCTGCACACACACACTAACCTCAGATTTCATGAAAAGAAAAAAAAAAAGAAGAAGACCTGTCATGCTTGACTCAGTGTGTGCTGCACACGCTGCACATTAACTCGTCCAAGTCCTGGAGGTGACTAGGCCTAGTGGCTTCTTTTACAACCGGTCGGTGCACATGTTTGCCTATTTTACCGTTAATGCCGGTGTGGAAACAACTTGTTGTGCTGGTTTACTGGAAACCCTACTCGTGGAAGTGAGTGTTTTCATTGTTCTTTGTTGTATTGTTTTTATTCATCGGCATGTTTTTTACACACACACACACACACACACACGCACACACACACACACACACACACACACACACACACACACACACACACACACACACACACACACACACACACACACACACACTCAGACACAGACACACACACAAACATGACATACGTGTATTCTGTTTACATGTGCATAGGACCTGTTGTTGTTTCGTCCTGTTGTTGTTTAGTGAGTAAACCGGTTCAATGACTTGCTCATTATCTAATTAAGACAGTCTCAGCTACACACATGTGCACAAACACCCAAGCGCACACACAAGCATGCATGTGTACACACACACACACACACACACACACACACACACGCACACACAGATTTTCTCACTCTCACGTAGACTCTCACACACACTCACACACTCTGTTTTACTCTCAATCTCGCACACACACTCACACGCACACACACACACACACACACACACACACACACACACACACACACACACACTCACACGCACACACACACACACACACACACACACACACACACACACACACACACACACACACACACACACACGCACACACAAGTGGCTTGAGTCCATCACCTTTTGCATCCGTGCAAGTCATCTGTTAGGCAAATCAGGCACCATTTGATGTTGTCTGTACTGAGTGTATGCACTGATCATTTGCTTATCGTCCTCACAGTTATACATCTGCCAGTCACATCTTGAAACATTTCCATGACTGTATCAGCGGGACTGCCAGCAGCATTGAGTTGAATGTAAAATGATTCCAGACTGTTGAGGCTCTTCCTCGTTCTGCTGATGAGTGACAGCTATCTGGAGTGTCCCATCTAATCAGTGTGTGAAAGCGCTCATCGTTGTTCCATGCAAATCTGCCTCGGCGGAAAACTTGCCTTTGTGCTTTGCTGTGAAACAATTAATCTTAATTCTTCATACGTCTGCAAACTAAGTGGCAACATTGCGGCAACATAGCCCAAGTGTAATATAACAACATTATCATTATCTGCCAATCATGTGAAATATAGTCATGATTTGAATGACTCTCTGTTGTCTTTGCATCTATATCGTAAGTAGGATGTCTCTTCCTGTGTTGCTTTGTACCGTATGCTAAAGGGATAGGGCATAGTAGTGATAGACACAATTGAAGCCTACATTTTTACCTCATTCCTGATTCAAACCTTCGGAAGGATACTCAACTAACAAATCACGTGAAATAGGACTTGAGGATTTTGCCTGTTTTTTTTCACACACTCAAACTTAAAGCCACACTAAAGCCACGCTCGGTAGCTTTGGCACATACCAATGACCAATCCATTGCAAGGAATGTATTTAATTAATTGCATGACAAGCACCAACCCATCATTCATTCCTTCGCAGAGTGTTAGTAACAATATGATCCTCATTGATAGATATTTGAAATGAATACATATGTACATGTACATTTATTATTTTTTAAGTGTACCAACTGATATTGAGATTGAATATAATGCGCAACACAGGTTCTCACAGAGCACATCGACAAACAACATTAGAATAAAAAACTGCCTTTATTTCATACAAACACACTGAAAAACAAGTAATGTACAACCCAGTAGCAGTAGTAGTAAGCATCAACATTTCAACCAATCTTTCGATTGAGAAACACACTTCAATAAACTTCTAATATATGCTCAGATTTTAATATTCTCATTCGCCTATGTTTTAGCGTTGGACCTGCAACCCGTTGATGGGAAGTGACACGCCAGCTCACGGTCAGATCTTGCAGTCTCGCAGGCCTAGACATAACGACCTAACAAAGTGACATCGGAAAATCTAAAACACTTTATTACTTCATCACCAAAAGTCCATCTGTCGGGCAGCGGCGTCTGAGAACACACAAAAGATTGCGAAGACCAAACCGGTGAACTGCTTGCTTGGTTTTTTTCACAAAGAACGGGGCAGCTGTCATTCACATTCCCAAACACACGTAAAACCTCAGCACCAGCGAAGATGATCCACAAACAACACGTTAAACACACACACACACACACTGACCAACAAGTCCATTCCCCTCACGGACGCCACATGGCGGGACGGTCACTGTGAACCGCTAGTGCGCTACTAACCCTACAGACAATGTGCCCTGTAAGCGACCGCAGGGTTTGATTCACAGGTTCGATTCCCACCTGCTGACCTATGCTACATGAAGTTCCCTGTGTCTGTGGTGACGGGACCTTGTGGCGGTCAGGGGCAGCTCCCAGTCGAAAGGTGCGGCGTTCCAAAGGTCTGCCTATGCTGTAGACCTCCTTCAGCAACACGCCCAAACCCCCAACCTGATCCTTCACATGAATCTCACGTCTATCTAACGTTCACTGTAAGATGCCTTAGATATAATAAGTATCTCCTAAATGATTAAATATAAAACGCCTAACATTGAGCGAGACACACACACACACACACACACACACAACCACACACACACATACACACACACACACACACACACACACACACACACACACACACACACACACACACACACACACACACACACACACTGCTTTAATAATCCTGCATGTGAAGTTTTAGTTTTTTGGGTGGATTGAGAAAGAGAACCCATTGGTGAATTGTTTAAGTGGTAATGGTTTGGTGATTTCTTGAAAGTTGTGATTTGATGAAGAAACAGTGGTCCTATGACCAAAAATAAAGCAATGCTCACAGTGGTGTGACAAAATGCTGTCCATGCTGCATGTACGCAATATATGCTCAGGCAATTTGTCAAAAGTATCTCAGCAAAGCCTTGGTAAAAAAAACAAAAAACAAGCAGGCCTGTATATGCAAAGTTGAAGGAAAACAGATTAAATAGGTGTCGTGTAGACATGAAGAAAATTCACGTCTCCACTTCTTTCCAGCCTCTTGCATTCCTCCCAAACTTGTACACCAGCCTGCGCCCGTCTACGCGCTCCAGAATCTCTCTTTTGTAGTAATATCTGTAACACAAGACAGAATCACGGCATTCAGTTAAATCACCTCTGGGAGGGTTTGAAAAAATGTTCTCGCGACCACCGTAGCATTTTTATTTCTTTTCTTATTTTTATTTAGATTTTTTGATACCTATATTATTATATATTTATATTTATATTGCATGCTGTCTTGCACCAGGGATTGAGGGAAACGGCATTTTGGTTCTTGTATATGGCCTGTACATTCACGAAAACTGACAATAAAGTTTACTTGAATCTTGAACTTGAATCTTGAATCTTGTATATGTCATAGTTTCCACATTACCACGTTGCTATAGTTATGCTTCATTGGTGCTAAGTTACCACTGTTGCTGTAGTTATGCTTCATCGTTGCTAAGTTACTACCATTGCTATAGTTATGCTTCATCGTTGCTATAGTTATGCTTCATCGTTGCTAAATTACCACCGTTGCTATCGTTAAACTTCATTGTTGCTAAGTTACCACCGTTGCTGTAGTTATACTTTGTCATTGCAAGTTACCACTGTTGCTATAGTTGCCCCTAAGTTACCCAATGGATGCTATGTTACCAGTGCAGCAGTCATACCTCATCGCTCTACTTAGTTTCTCATAAGTCATGCTGCTGTTGTTCTTACGCCTTCCCCATAACTGGGCCACGGCCTCCGACTTGAGGAAGCGAAAAACCCCTTCGGTCCGATCCTCCCACTTGATAAGGCCCGGGTTACGCTCTGGGTGCAGCAGGATGTCCCTGATGAACTCCCATAGGTGGCTGCCCCGTGGGTCTGGCAAGGTAAAATGTTAAATGTTTTGACAGTCTTCCACGTGTTATTCCACCGGTCCATTTTGAAACGGTTTGGGATGGCGAGGGCGCTTCGACCTGTACAGAAAACGGATTGTTCACTTACTGTGTTTTTTGACTTGATCCGAGCGGATGTGGGATTTTTTCATCTCTGGGAACAAGAAAGACACAGAATAAACTGAATAATCATTTCAACACATATCACTTTATTTGGTCTTTTTTTTAGATTATTTTTAATCAGATATTCACACTTTGTACTGTCTATGGGGGGGAGATAGCAGTTTCTGATTTGATGTGGCCTCAGCTTCCAGTCCAGACAGCGGTTCAGTTCCTTGAAGGCATGCATGGCCCTCATATCATATTTCTGCTCATTTCCTAGTGAAATGTGACTTCAGTGTCAAAAATGTCCGCCGGCCGTGTCAGTGGCGGAGCCTCACTTGAGAGGAAAAGTGTTATGACATCACTGTCTGAACGGGCATAGCACCGACGACAATGTTGTGGAACACAAAGGAGGGAATGTTTTGCTGATTTAGGTGGAAGTGAATGCTGTGTTGGACTGTGGGAAATACAATACGACAAAGTTCACCTTAAAATTCGGCGTAAAATTCACAATGCTATTTTCCAAATGACCTTCCACGTATCTGCGTAATTCCTTACCTGTGCAAGAGGGTACGGGACAGCCAAGGGGGGGCATGGAGGTAAACGAGGAGTCACACACATCTAAATGAGAGACAAATTAAATAGGTCTATTGGTTATACATGCATGTATTTAAATAAGAAATGGAATCAACTCTAACAAACGATGTAATAGCTCCACTTGCCTACAGAAGGGTAGACCGCTTCGGGGAACGGACAGGATAAGTCAACTGGAGAAACAAAAGAGATTTGAAACTGATCAGAGTTTTCACTACACCTCGCCTTTGTTCAATTTGTTGATGTGTTTTCCTGTTGTCCCTCTGTCCAAGATAGTTTAATTCAATTTGGATGTCGAATATCGGTAACACTTGTGCAGTCATAATCCTTTGGTTAATGATGAACCTCTCATTGACCAAACATGAATATACTTTTGTAGATGATTAATACGTGCTACTATGATGACTATGCTGATGTTAACCAGCCATTAAAAGCCATGGAAAAGTCCACCTACTGGGGACCTCCCAGATGTATGACGTACAGATCAGCCTGGCAGTTGGTACAGTCCACTTGATAGTCTGGTAGACTGAGCCCTAATCCTCTGCAAATGTGTATTCATGTTTTGTTAATGATTAGATCATCATTTATTGAAGGCTTATAAATGACTTGCAGACTATGTGAAGAACATAAGTCATTTTTTTTACGTTCTTTATTCAAACGCAGTTGAACGTGTTGAATGATGCCGTTGTGGAGAATAAGTAAAAAAGTGCAAAAATGAAATGATTATCATGCCATTGTGACTCACATTCCGTTGGTTTAGTGTCTAGTTGTGCGGTGTCTAATTGGCACGGCCCTGTGAAGACACAAGAGAACAGCAGCATTGGCATCAGGTATGATGGTCAACAACAAATAGGTTGGTTTTGAGATGAACTTCAGCACGGCTGTAGTCAGACACCTCCCGCGTGCCCCAAGTGCAGCTGCACAGCTAATCAAAAGAAGTCAATACATTCTCACTGTTTGCATTTGGAGTACAGAGTCTGCCTATAAAGTCTGTCAACTATCAATGAGAAACAGCCATCTAAAAGTATTCAATATTTTATTATGTGATATTATTAAATATATATAAAATATATAATATATAATTTATATATAAAATATGCTACATTTCAAATGATCAGGTGAAAATAGTTTCCACAAACCATGTATTGTATTTTTTGTATTTCTTCTGTTTAAACATTGACAAACAAGTTAAGCTTGTTTGTTTACTACTGTCATAGTTCAACATGCTTGTTTTATATGAATTCAATATTCTCCAATCTGTTTGCACACTGCTAAATGACCATTAACCAATTGGACTGCTGTTCAAAATCTGCTCAACATCCAACCAGAAAACTAAAACAGAATATGGTGGCCCAAGAGGGGAAACAGAAAGTTGTGATTGTTAAAGTAAAGCACTAATGGGCTGCATCTATAGCCTAATAATCATCCAGACTCCTGTTTGTTTGTATGGTCCTGTATATACAATCAGACTGCCTAATGACTCGTAGCCACAAGTCAACTAACTACATCTAATCACTTAGTGTGATGCAATGTGCATTAATTCACTGGGACATTGAGATTAAGGGCAAATGTTAATTGAGTTAAAAATATGTTTGTGTGGTGTGTGTGTGTGTGTGTGTGTGTGTGTGTGTGTGTGTGTGTGTGTGTGTGTGTGTGTGTGTGTATGTGTGTGTGTGTGTGAGAGAGAGTGTGTGTGTGTCCGTCTGTGTGTGTCTGAGAGTGTGTGTGTGTGTGTGTGTGTGTGCATATGTGTGTGTGCGTGTGTGTGTGTGTCTGAGTATGTTCATGTGTGTATGCACAAACATGTACCAGAATGGCTGGGTAGCCATACCCAGCTAGCATTTAGAACCAATGTGGCACCAGGAGGGCTGTTCTAGTGAACCCGCCCGGCAGCTTCCCTGCACCCACCGGTCATCTTGAGTTCAGCGAGGCTGTGGTACAGGACGGCTCCCACGCTCCCTGCCGCGTGGAGGAAGTCCTGGTAGCTCATGCTGCACAGCTGGCAGCCGTCTATATCAAAGTTGTGCAGCGGCATGCTGGAGGCATCGATCTGGTACACGTCCATCATCTGCTGCAGCCACTCCCACACCTGGTACTTGCTCCAGAACTGAGGCTGGCAGTCGTTGGTCCAGAGGCGGGTGGAGTACCCGCTGGGGACCAGCACTACATGACCGGGGGGGGGGGGAGACACATCAGCCTTTACAGTATGACGCTATGGAGGAAGGAGCTGGTGTTTGCATGAGTGATGCACGTATCGAGATGCAAGGTGTTGTTGATGTGGTGTTTTTGGTGTTTGGTCGTTGGTGTTACAGAATGTGTTTGTGTGCATTTTTACGAGGTAATATAACCAACTGTCGGGTTGTGCAAGTTAAGTAGAAGATAACCACAAAGTTAACCACCTGTGTAGCTTGCGTAACCCCTACCTGCAACTAAGTGGCATGCACGCACTTTTGATGACAGCGTCTGCTTAATGATTAAATATCAATAGTAACTTACTTTGTACTGAATGGATTGGCTTGTACATTAATGTCTCTGGATTGAATAGAGTCAATTCAATAGACAAAAGAAAAAAGCTGACCTACTCTAGTAAAGCAGGAAATGTCTGTCTGCCATTTTTACTGGCTTGTGACTGAGTTTGTGAGTGTGTGTGTGTGTGTGTGTGTGTGTGTGTGTGTGTGTGTGTGTGTGTGTGTGTGTGTGTGTGTGCATGAACGCATGTGTGTGTGTGTGTGTGTTTCTGTACATGCACGCATGTGCGTATGTGTATGTGCGTGCATGCATGTGTATGTGGGACTTCACGTGTGTGTGTGTGTGTGTGTGTGTGTGTGTGTAAACACCCTCACCATCAGAATAGGTGTTTAGACCCCAGGTTGTAAACAGTTGACTGTCGAGTGTTGAGGTGGTAGTGCTGGTCATATTTGCTCTGCTGCAGTGTCAGTTACCATGACCCAGAGCTCTATGAGGAAGTACAGGAGGGGAAAAAAATTATGCCAAGGAATCAGGAATATCAATGTCTTTGCTTTTGGTCATGTGACCAAACCAAAAGCAATGGACTGGAAACACTTGTTTTCTTATCAACGTGTCGCAAGGCTTTCTGTTCTTCTCTGACATGGACAGAGTTATGTTGTGTTGCTGTAAATATTAGCAAGGTAAATAAATAAACCTTTCCATAACATTTGCATGCCAAATACATGTGAATGCAGGCCACTGAGCAAATCATTTGTCCCGTGTGCGGCAGTTATTATGGTCACTTAGGTGCCATATATTAAGTCCATTACAGTCCATACACAGCACAGACGTCATGTGATACTATATCAGAGTGGCACACGACAAAGGGTCTATTGGAACATAGCCTTTAGCATACAAACACAGAACAAGCCTGAGCCTATTCATTAATGAACGTGTTGTAAAAACACGAGCTAACTGTCATATCAATATAAACCTGTAAATAGTTAACCTACCGTGCAACATCAGTTTCGGTTCACAGTAAAGCCATTGTCAGCGTAGTGACCCACATTTCACCTCAACAATATCATTGCCTCGACTGCTAAACACAAAGCTCCCATGATAAAGATTATCTGGAACAACATTTACCTGAGAACGAAAGTCAAAATTCTTGACGAGATCGGGCAGCTGATATGAAGTCACCCGCGACACTGCCTGCGTGTGTTAACTCTTGTCTTCTGTCAAACCCACTGTTGGCAGGGCAGAAAGGACATTTGTCATGATGCTTTCCATACAACTGCTTTCAACGGCAAGTGTTCTTTTCATGGCAGGTCTTAAATACATCCTAATTATCTGGTTGTTGCTGTTGTTGCCTTGCCACTGTGATTTGTCTTTATCACAGGTTGTTATCACAGGTTGTTTAGAACTTAATCGACAAAAATTCAAGAATGGTTTCGTCGATCACTCTCATTGCAAATACCAGCCACCAAACAAAAGCATGAGCAAAGCAAAACAAAAAGCGATAAAGCAATGACCGGGGCGAAGCTCTAGCCTACCGTAGGGGGCAGCGTGGGGTCCACTCTGGCCTACAGCGGGGTGTCGCGATCCACGCACTCTCCCTGCATCTCACAAGGTCCCACACACTCACACGCATGCAGACACAGACACGTTTGTTTCCTCTGACATCGCCAGCGCACACTGAGCAGCCCAACAGGTGTGAGCCCGCGCACACATAGGTGTTGCCCCACAATGGGTGTTTTATCCTTACAACTTCCTTATTCTGTGCCATTTGCTTATTTGACCGGGCTGCCAGGCTGGCTTCATTTGCATAATAGTAGATTCCGATATAAACACATGCAATAGCTCTCTGTCCCCCCCAACCACGTGCACACTCACACGCACGCACACACCCCCACACACACACACACAGGGAACATTTTGTGGGAGTGAACGCACATTTAGTTTGGTATGAAACTAAATGCCACATTCTTAACTGTATTTACAAAATGGAAATGCTATTCAAATCACGGTAACAACACCGTTAAGACGTGAGAGGAATGAGAAAGAAAAGATAATTTTACCGTTCAAAAGTGATGGCGACAAATAGGTTACTTGTTATCGTCACTTAGATGTGTTGATTTAATGTTTAGATCTGCCAGGAGCTGTCAGGATCTGTCAGAACCACGTTCTGACAGATGTCAGATCATTTAATTCTCATTACTCTTTGGCAATTTTATACGAGCACATGTTGTCCACAGAAACAGCGGAGACCTTTACAAAAAAAAAACATTCAATTAAATTTGTGAAAAACATTAAATGTTTTTCACCAAAAATTTTGCGCCAAAATTTGCATTACTATCTTATATCGGCTCCTCCGTCTCCTGGTCTTAATTTTTGTTTTAACAAGGCTGTCAGGATGCAACAAAATGGGACACACATGCAAATCACTGCAAGTCATGCAGGTTTTTGCAAAAACAAAGAGTACATTATCAAAATAACGCAATGGAGAGTGAAGGTCTGTATTATCAGGGGTGGGCTGCAGTGTGTGTGGATGCATGGACCATGTATGGGGGGAATGTTGTGTGATGCACAGACAAACAGGACCACCACAGTGGTGGCACCCAGACTGCATGTAGGGAGGGAGAGAGAGAGAGAGAGAGAGAGAGAGAGAGAGAGAGAGAGAGAGAGAGAGAGAGAGAGAGAGAGAGAGAGAGAGAGAGAGAGAGAGAGAGAGAGAGAGAGAGAGATAAGCCTGGAGAATGAGCTCTCTCTGAGCTCCACCCACCAGTCGTCCAGGTGAATACAGAGACCAGGAAACAGAGTGTGAGGCCTGTCACAAATCTCTAACTCTGATCTAATCTATCCCCTCTGGGTGTTAATGAAGTATTTACCACTTCTTTAAGCAACCCATTCATTATTATTAAAGACAATTGATTTGCCAGCAGGCATTTTCAAATGAAAACAAATCATTGTTTTCAAATTATTTCCACTTTGGAATTCTTTCTTAGATGAGCCTGATGTTACGCACACTTTCCATTCGTTAATACTTCAGTTGAACAACGTAAACTAAACAGTAGAACCTGTTTTTCAATACCAATTTGATTACACAGAGGATCATGCGTGGGAGGGTCCTAGTGTTGGTGTTTAATTTACTGTAAATCATTGATTTATGTCCTTTACGAAATACTTTAGTCATTGAAGACAGGAGGATACATTGAGTTAACCAGTCATTATGACTTTGCATAATAATAATAATAATAATAATAATAATAATAATAATAATAATACTAATAATAATAATAATAATAATGATAATAATAATAATAGTCATTAATGCACAGGACACACACACGCACAGGACAAGATATTACTGTCACTTGTGCCATCATCCAAGGTAAACATATGTAAAAGGCCAGCTCAGATAAGACCAAGCATACAACACGCGAGTGACATAACCACCATTAGGTGCAACAGCATAGCAGACATCAGGCTACGCCATCACTAATCTACGGAGTCATTCCTCAGGTGGCACCCGTTCACCCATTACCTAGCCTGGCCAACAGTGGTATGCGGCACATCACTGGGGTTATCAAGTGGGCACCTTCCTTCACCGGTGTTTCGTTAGGCCCACGACACCTCAAGAAGGCTTAACTGTGTATTCCAGCGTCCTGTAAACACACCCCTCTATACCACCACCGCACAATTCCATCTAAATCTCACCATTTAGCGCCTGCCATCACCGTGGCTTACCGTTGTCCCCACTGGGAACCCCAACTACCAAGCTTCGTCCTTAACCCTAACCCTAACCCCTAACCCTAACCCTAACCCTAACCCTTAGCCAAAGCCACCGGCTTGCGCTCTCTCCGCCTCTTGCGACATGCTCTTTGTTGCCAGTTCCATGCGCCGTCCACGTATGCCCAACTCTGTTAGGAGTGTAAAAGCGGACTTTGCCACAAAGCCTCGGCAGCCCATTTCCACTGGCCTTACCCGGGCCCTCCATCCTTGCCGCTCTACATCCGCTGCTAACTAACTGCATATCGTGCTTTCTTCCGCTCGTACGCCATGTCAACTCGGTCTTCCCATGAGCTTGATGAAATAAACCAGCTTCAACGCTTTGGACCACAGTAGCATGTCTGGTGGTAACCTAGTGCTAACTATTTCTGCCGGCACGGTTAGCTGCTCATTATTATTATTATTATTATTATTATTATTATTATTATTATTATTATTACTACTACTACTACTACTACTACTACTAATACTACTACTAATAATAATAATAATAATAATAATAATAATTATTATTATTAGTATTAATATTGAGAGTATTAGTAGCATCATTTTCCTATTGCCCATACCTGGCTATACACACAGTTGTTTCTGAACTGGCTCATATCAACAACACGGAGTGACGGTTGAAAGATTCTATTTTTGCTTGTTGCCAATTAGGCAGAGCATGAGCACTTGAATACAGAAAGCCCTACTGATGCAGGGGCTCCCACAGTGTCATGTTGATGACTGAAGTGACTCTGAGTGGCTGAATCATTCAATGGGCTTAAGCAAGTGTGCTACAGAGGGCAACATCACACAGCTTTTTGCCTGCCAACCTCGCCTAAGACCTAGGCCACCTACCAAACCACATAACTGCCTGCATACCGACAAACCACCTAACCCAGCACCTTACCCTCCTCCCATCCTGCCACCTACCTACCTATCCACTTCGCTAGCCAGCTGCCCTCCTCCCCACCAACCTTCCTAGCCACCTACCTGCTAGCCAACCCTAAACTTCCCTTGATAAATATTTCATATGCGGTTGCTCTTTCGTCTCCCGGTGTGATGCAGTGTTTCCTGTGTCTGCTATAAAGGGTAAAGTCCCTCCAGGGTGTCATTTGGGGTCTAAGATGCACGTGGAGTCTCCCCAGTGTGAACGCTCACTACAGTAAGATTAATACCCACCTGCGCCCTGATGCATGTGCACCCACTCTTCATTACCGCAAGGTGCCTCACCCCCCACCCCCCTCACCCCCACCCCACCTTCCTCTCTGCTGCCTCCTCCTCTCTGCCTCCTCCTCTCTGCTGCCTCCTCCTCTCTGCCTCCTCCTCCTCTCTGCTGTCTCCTCCTCTCTGCCTCCTCCTCCTCTCTGCTGCCTCCTCCTCTCTGCCTCCTCCTCTCTGCTGCCTCCTGCTCTCTGCCTCCTCCTCCTCTCTGCCGCCTCCTCCTCTCTGCCTCCTCCTCCTCTCTGCCTCATCCTCCTCTCTGCTGCCTCCTCCTCCTCTCTGCCTCCTCCTCCTCTCTGCCGCCTCCTCTTCTCTGCTGCCTCCTCCTCCTCTCTGCCTCCTCCTCCTCTCTGCTGCCTCCTCCTCCTCCTCTCTGCTGCCTCCTCCTCTCTGCCTCCTCCTCCTCTCTGCCTCCTCCTCCTCTCTGCCTCCTCCTCCTCTCTGCTGCCTCCTCCTCTCTGCTGCCTCCTCCTCTATCTCACTTCTGCGCAACTTGTCTGAGTAACCGCTGAGCCGGCTTCAAATCGACCGCAACCGTGAATGAGTCGAGGTTACCAACACACAGGGGAACGACATCCATGTACCCGCATCATAGTAGTAGTAGTAGTAGTAGTAGTAGTAGTAGTAGTAGTAGTAGTAGTAGCGGTAGCGGTAGTGGTAGTAGTAGTAGTAGTAGTAGTAGTGGTAGTAGTCGTACTGGTTGTGGTAGTAGTAGTGGTAGTAGTAGTAGTAGTAGTAGTAGTAGTAGTAGTAGTAGTAGTAGTAGCAGTAGTGGTAGTAGTAGTGGTAGTAGTGGTAGTGGTGGTAATAGTGGTAGTAGTGGTGGTAGTAGTAGTAGTAGTGGTAGTAGTGGTAGTGGTAGTAGTAGGGGTAGTAGTAGTAGTAGTAGTGGTAGTGGTAGTAGTAGGGGTAGTAGTAGTAGTAGTAGTAGTAGTAGTAGTGGTAGTGGTAGTAGTAGTGGTGGTGGTAGTAGTAGTAGTAGTAGTAGTAGTAGTAGTAGTAGTAGTAGTAGTAGTAGTCGTAGTAGTAGTAACAATAGTAGTAGTAGTAGTAGTAGTAGTAGTAGTAGTAGTAGTAGTAACAATAGTAGTAGTAGTAGTAGTAGTAGTAGTAGTAGTAGTAGTAGTAGTAGTAGTAGTAACAATAGTAGTAGTAGTAGTAGTAGTAGTAGTAGTAGTAGTAGTAGTAGTAGTAGTAGTAGTAGTAACAATAGTAGTAGTAGTAGTAGCAGTGGTAGTAGTAGTGGTAGTGGTCGTATGTCTACATACAACATGCCACAAAACAGCAAATGATCTACTCACCTGGTCCTCCAGGTATCAGTTGGCTCTTGAGGAATCAAGTAGGCCTACCTGGTTGGCTCTTCCCGCTACCAATTTAGCAGGAAAGAAGTGTCAGGCCTGTCCGTCAAGTGAGAAGAGGCGGGTAGGGGAGAGGACAGAACTTATTAGTGAGAGTCTCTAACCCCCCACTGCCTCCGCTCTTTCATTAGCCGCTCATCACGGCTGTTAGTGTGGTCTGTAATGCTCCGAGTTCTGATTACCATATGATCCACTGGAGGAAAACTGGGAAGAATCGTTTTATTAGCGTGAATTACCGCTACGAATGAAAATTTCTAAGCCTAAATTGTAATTTTATGTTTCTCCCTGTCGCAGAACAATGGCTATGTAATTACAGTAATGAGCAGCGCAATGATGGAATGAATTATTCACAATCCTTCTCTCTCTTGTTCTTTTGGACTTGGTTGGTCGGCATGGCTGGGTGTTGTGATTCCATAGGACTGTTCGGGAGGTGGGAATGAGACATGTCTGTATGTTATAGATTTCCAGGTGCCAGGGAACGAGGATATTAAATGAAGGAACGGTGGTGTGTCTTCACGTTCAATACAGACGGGGATGAATTAGGGTGTCGTCCCCCGCGCTGCCTGTAGGTGTCACCGTCGCGTCACAAACCTCCCCGGCTTTAGGAGCCAAGCTGCAGGAAACGCAGTGAGACGTGATGTGGAGCATCCACGGCAGAGGCAAACACACACACACACACACACACACACACACACACACACACACACACACACACACACACACACACACGACTCTCGACAACAAAAAACACACTCCATATCCCGCTGACCAAAAGCCCACGTTGATGGTCTTAAAACATCTGATAAAACCAGGGAGACGATGATAAGGACATGCAGATAAGAACGAAGGAGGTATAGATAGGGGCAGAGAGAGAGAGAGAGAGGGAGAGAGAGAGAGAGAGAGAGAGAGAGAGAGAGAGAGAGAGAGAGAGAGAGAGAGAGAGAGAGGAGAGAGAGAAAGAGAGAGAGAGAGAGAGAGTTGTAACAACAGAACAGAGAGAGATAGAGGGTGTTGGACAGAGAGATAGATGGAGAGATAAAGAGATGGAGAGACAGATAGATAAAGAGAAAGGAAGGGAAAGGAATGAAGGAGACAGAGATACAGAGAGAGAGTGAGAGAGACAGAGAGAGAGGATAGAGACACAGAGAGAGCGAGAGAGAGAGAGAGAGAGACAGAGAGAGAGAGAGACACACAGAGAGAGCGAGAGAGAGAGAGAGAAAGAGACACAGAGACACACACACACACACACACACACAGAGAACGAGAGAGAGAGAGAGAAAGAGAGAGAGACAGAGAGAGCGAGACAGAGACACACACACAGAGAGAACAAGAGAGAGAGAGACACAGAGAGAGCGAGAGAGAGAGAGAGAGAGAGAGAGAGAGAGAGAGAGAGAGAGAGAGAGAGAGAGAGAGAGAGAGAGAGAGAGAGAGAGACAGAGAGAGCGAGAGAGAGAGAGAGAGAGAGAGAGAGAGAGAGAGAGAGAGTTGACAAGCAGCAAAAGCAGCGGTACTTCTGGGTCCGGGGGCCGGGGGTCTTGTGGTGTGTGGCAGCAGACATACGGTATCATTTGGCAGCCGTGGCTCATGGCAGCCCCCTGTGTGTCAATTACCACACAGGCCCGAGACAGACCCCTCAACCCCTGACTCCCAGCCCTCACCCGCTGACTCTCGGCCCTCCGTCCTCTCTGTAGTCCGGCAACACTTAGGGCCGCCACCGTGCCTCTTTCAAGATAATGAACCGAAAAACACCAGGAATACAACGCAGCGTAGAGACACAGGGCACACGCACTCCACTGTTGAACACACACTGATAAGCACACGCACACTCACACACACACACACTCACTTTCACATGCACATGCACAGACACACACACACGCACACACACACACACACACACACACACATGCACACACACACACACACACATGCACACCACACACACACACACACACACACACACACACGTTGGTGTCGGTTCTGTATGGACCGGCCCTGGACCACCCATCAGTGCTGCACTGTGCTATGATGTCCTCCTATAAGGTCCAGTATGGCAGGCTTGTAGAGTCAATGGATAGAAATGTCCTGCAGCAGGCGTGGCATGGTATCAAGCACAGAACACTGTAGTGTCTCCTTTTGTGTGTGCGTGCATGTGTGTGTGTGTGTGTGCGCGCGTGCGTGTGTGTGTGTGTGTGTGTGTGTGTGTGTGTGTGTGTGTGTGTGTGTGTACGTACAGTATGCACACACACACACACACACACCCACATTAAAACCCATATCCTATCTTCACTTTTACCTTTGGAAGGGAGTATCTGTCAGAATGACGAAGCAAAATCTTGAAACTTATTTTTTCGAGATGACAACACGATCCGGGGTTAAGGTGTTCATGTCTTCATTGATTTATGCAGGGGGAATTTGTCCTCTGCATTTTATCCATTCCAGGAGCTGTGTCTGCCAACAGAATTGGACCAACTCCAGCTGTAAAGCCGCTGCCTTGATCAAGGGTCAGGGCAGAGGTGCTCACCTAACACGCGTGTATTTTTTTTTCGAGGAGAGCCACAGAAGGGGAGCAGTGTGAATGGGTATGGGGGGGGGGGGGCAGGTATGCACGAGCTGCCAGTTCGAACCCCGGTCATTCCAGGCCCTGCTGCCGACAGCCCTCTGAGCCACGCTGCCACAGATGCCACCATCCTCCGCACGCCAAGATGGAGCCCTCCGAATAGCCAAGTCGCCTGGCTGTCTGGCGCCACGTGTCAATTGTAAACCCGGCCGGTGCATCCGGCGCACCGGGATCCTGAACACACAAAAGCCTCCCGTGGCGGAGCCGAAGCGCGGAGCACGTGACCACCGTGCTCCGGGCTTTGCCGTCACTCGGGTTAGTGGATCACTTTGGATTTGTCTTATTAAATGATATTCAAAGTGGGTTCAAAGACCTCACCGCCCGGATGACGGAGCGGAGAAACATCAATGACGACGGCCTCGAAGAACACAGTTTACCACCTCTGACTTTCACCCACTGTTCCCCCCCCCCCCCCCCCCCCCCCCCCCCTCGCATCTCTCCTCATCTCGCCTGCCCTCTCTGTGGGAGGAGGTGTGCAGGGAGGCCGGGCCCACGGGTACCGCTCCACACCTGTGGAGAGGACAAGAGAAGGGGGCAAACGGGTTACGGGTTTTGAACCGGCGGGCGCGCAGAAACGCCGAGCGAGGCGCGCGGGCGGTTTTGAGCAGCGTAACGACATGCAATTAGCGTTCCTCGGGCCGTCCGCACGCGTGTCTCATCACGGCCACGCGGCTGAGCGGCGTGTCTCGCCGCGGGGCCGGCGTGATGCGCGGGAACCTGTCAACGCTGAGGAAAAGTGACACCCATGACCACCAAGACGGAAAGGAGCCCGCGGACACATTGGTGTGTTGTGTGTGTGTGTGTTGCCGTGTGTGGTTGGTGTGTGTGTGTGTGTGTGTGTGTGTTGTGTGTGTTGTGTGCTTGGTGTGCATGTGTGGCTGTGTGTGGTTGGTGTGTGTGTGTGTGTGTGTGTGTGTTTGGTGTGGGTGTGTGTGTGTGTATGGTTGGTGTGTTAGTGTGTGTGTGTGTGTGTGTGTGTGTGTTTGGTGTGCGTGTGCGGATGTGGTATAGTTGGTGTGTTATTTTGTGTGGTTGGTGTCTGAGTGTGTATGTGTGATGCATGTGTATTTGTGTTTATGTGTGTGTGTGTGTGTGTGTATTGCTGCATTCATGTAGGTGTATGCGCGTGTATAACTTACAAACAATCATTCTGACGAATTCTCAGGAAGGCGTCGGAGTCTGTCACACTTCTGTATGACGTACGAGAAACAGCACAACTCCTCTGGCGTGTTTGAAGAGTCACAACGTAGGCTGGGTGTTCATCATTCGTGGGTCTTAGTGGTGGGTACTGCTGTTCCATTATGTGATGAAAATCAACCTTACAGCTGTTGCGTCTGTTCTGTGCGAATACCTGCTCCAAAGCACACAGGCCGCATGGGGGCTAATACCACCATAACCATCTCCATTAAAGTGTGTGCCGCGTCACCCGGGTAGCAGAGATGTTTGTAGTAATGGGAGATTCTTTCAAGGTCTCCCCTCTACGGGTCTCGGGGAGGTTCACCTTGCCCTTCGGAGGGCTTAAGTTCATGGGGGTGTCGTAAAATGTGGGCCAGGGAAGACATTGATTAAGGACCGCGCTGTTAAAACATACTTGACTTGAATTAAAGCGTGGTGTTGTTTCAAGAGGTGCACGACATTCTGTTTTCCATTCGACCATCGAGACGATTTCAAAGCATATCACTGTACATTCAAGTAAGTACGTTAGTTTAGCACACAGTCTCGATGCTTTGGATTTCAACAATAAGAAACCTGAGCATCTGTTTAAACATCGTTGGCTGGAACTCCCAAGCACAGGGCCTCTTCACACTAATGAAAAAGCAATACTGGCAAATTAATTAGCGACTCTGTTTTTACTGGTAATTTAATTAAACAGAAAACATTTCCCAGAGAAGCACAGAGTTAACAATTAAAATCTTTATCAGTTCCCAGTAAAAGGCCACACATAGAGACACACATACAGACACACACGTGACACACACAGATGGATAGACACACACGATGCATATACACACACACACACACACACACACACACACACACACACATGCAATAACATCAAGTGCATTTTAAATAACGTAAAATCTGTGCTGGCCTGAGCAAGCTAGTTGCCGTGGTGGTGGCCCGGCATTCACTCATGAACACAGCATGGAATTCAATGCCACACCGGTAGAGGGACCAGAATGACCATTCTGGTCATTACATACAGATTACTAGCGAAAAAAAAAAAAAGGTTACAGAAATGAAAAGCGGAAAAGCGATGTCCAGTGAATGTAGTTCGCGGACCAATCACAGCCAAAGCCGTTGCGTTGGTGTTGCGTCGCCTCGACGCGCGTCTAGGATTTTTGGGAGGTGCACGTCAGGCCCTTGCGTTGGACGCAAGGGGGGTTCGCAAGGACGTAAATGGTCCGCAAACCCCCCAACGTTGCATCAACGCGGAAGCATAAATGAAGCATAACCCAGCCTTCAGAGGTGATGCCAGTGAGCTCTTCCTGCATGTTGGGTATGTTGAGATGACCATGGTTTCAGCACATCAAATGCAGATGTAATCTGACTGCGCGCTCTGGCAGTTGTAGACAGGCTCACACAGAGGCGTCGACTCAAAATGGATGTTCTCAGGGCACGCTTGACTGATGGCCATGGTCACTTCTACTCATTAGACTCAACGCTCCCATGCTCGGAATCTTACCCACTGCACCGTTGACTGCTTCAGAAAGGGACAACCAAGATTGATCAGGTAAACGATACGTCTGGAAGACCTTTCAACACGGAACGCGTTGGGTTGAGCAGGCATCTGGTCAGGGCGTGCCACACAACATTCTTCTCTCACCAAACTACTGGTTTAATCTTTGTCTCAGAACAGAATTCCCCTCGCAAGTGATCCAACTCGTTTCTTCACTGAAGTTGTTGATTACTACATTTTTTGATTGATTTATTGATGGATTTTTGTTTTGGA
>JAXIVH010000013.1:6113996-6151496 GCA_036785325.1 Urophycis tenuis
CCAAGACCATAGAGAACCCTCTGATCCCTCTGGTTCAGAAATGTTTATGTATGTAATGATTGTGCAACTGCAATGAACTGCAATACACCGAATTTCAGCAGTGAACTAATGCCTAATTTAATTCATGGGAATTATTGAAATGATAAGCTCCAGGAAGCAAGAGTGAACACGGTGCCATGGCGGCAGCTACAGCTGTTTTTTAGTTTTATTTTGTCTTATTTATGATTCCAGTAATCCTCCTTGCACGTATTATTATATGACAGACCTGTTTATGGTTCATTCAAACCAGTATAACCATATACCAGTAAGAATGTACCTCTGGCCTTATTATTTTTTATTGTAACCATGAGTAATGTTATTTGAAAATCAGAACGCAAGTACAATATTACATTTGGCACTACGGTATGACATTGATTTCGATATTGGCTTCAGAAAAATATGAACATATTTATCTTAGGTAGAGCTACTCTATTATCAAACCAGCGGGCCTGCGACCTCTCAAAATAGAAAAGCTGTTTATTTGTTTGCTCTAGTCGGCCCCTGGCCGAACAATCCAACTCAATCACGGCCCACTATGGATTCAGCAAAAACAAGAACAGAAGATGTGACCGTTTCAATACATCATTAAAAAAAATGTCTGTCGCTCCACCCCAATCAGAGAGTAGTTGTTTGGCTTTGGCGGCACTGTAGAGTCACAGAAAAGGCTTTCTTGATGCCAGGAGCACGGGGACCAGCCCGAAACATCTTCCTGGTCAGTCGACCCCCCCCCCCCCGTCCCTGAGCCATTGAGGAAGGAGAGAGCACACACACCAGAGCTAAATGCAGAAGAAAAAGTTATAACATGGGAAATGTCAGCTCTTCTGATGAATACTTCTAACAGGGCGTGGAAGCACTCCCTCGTCATAACAACAAGCCTGGCGGCGCCGGATGGCCGGGATGGATTCGGCAATCTCTCGCGGCTTGTCTTGATTGCGCGAACCATATCCTCTCTTAAACATCTTTTTTTCTTCTGAGAAAAATATGTTTGACGTGTTTATTGCTGCACGCCATTTGTTCCACAGAGCATTTGCATAGCTGCCGGTAATAATTAAATATTTTAACTCGCACCCCGATGAGCATCGCCCCAGTGTCTGGATTCACGGCTGCATGCTAATTAGGCAAAACTGTTGCCTGATTATTTTCCCTCTTAGGATTGTGAGGATATTTTTCCGTTATTTTTTTTTTTTTCTCCCCCCGTTGCCTTCCAAAGGTGCCTCAATATCCGCACCAGCCAGCTGGGGTGCAGGGGAGGACGTGTGCTTACGTGGGAGGGGGCGGACAGAATCTCTCCGCCACGTCCGGCCACTCACACACACACACACACACACAGACACACACACACACACACCACCAAATTTGCTCCCATTTTGTGTTTGTCTGTTCTCTGCCTACATCTGTGGAGCTTTAAACAGTGCGGTATTGTTATTTCGAAATGGCCGGCAAGCGGCACGGAGGGGAGTGATAGTTCACACCAGCCGCAGACCCGCCGTGTCCTCTCTCTTTCACTCTCTTTCACCAGACCAAAGCCAGCACACTGCCAAAGGGAGAGTGCTGGACAGAAAAAAATTGCTTCTGTTGAATGCACTTCCGTGCCTTTATTGCTTTCTGTAATTGGTTCTCTGTGAAGAAGCCGGGCCCATGCAGTTGTGTTTTTTTTTTCTTCTTCTTCTATGCCCTAAAACTGTGGTCGTCTACACCCTAACAAAGTGGTCCTCTATGCCCTAAAACAGTGGTCTTCTACACCCAAAAACAGTGGTCATCTACACCCTAAAACAGTGGTCTTCTACACCCAAAAACAGTGGTCATCTACACCCTACAAAAGTGGTCTTCTACACCCTAAAACAGTGGTCTTCTCCACCTAAAACAGTGGTCTTCTACACCCAAAAACAGTGGTCTTCTCCACCCTAAAACAGTGGCCTTTTGCACCCTAAAACAGTGGTCTTCTCCACCCTAAAACAGTGGTCGTCTGCACCCAAAAACAGTGCTCTTCTCCACCCTAAAACAGTGGTTGTCTACACCCTAAAACAGTGGTCTTCTACACCTTAAACAGTGGTCTTCTACACCCCTAAAACAGTGGTCTTCTACACCCTAAAAATGGTCTTCTCCACCCTAAAACAGTGGTCTTCTACACCTAAAACAGTGGTCTTCTACAACCTAAAACACCCTAAGACCGCTGTTTTAGGGTGTAGCCTTTTGACTGTCGGGGAACCGCAGCATTTTCTTCATGACCTTTCGCGGAGCACCTCAATATGCAAAGGGTAAAAAATGTATAAATATACATGCAGTGGTTGAGAAAAGGGTGCCAGTGCCCCCTTTATACACGCTTATTACTGCAAGGAGGCCATGGGAAGTGGGGGGAACAGGAGATACATGTCAGCAATGCTGCTCATGCTCCCAGTATTTGTTTAGCAAACACAATTGAACCCCACATTAATCAAACCAATTACAATGGAAAGAAATTGTTGGAATGCACAAAGCACAACTATTTTTAACAACACCAACTATAATATGTAATTTATATATATATATATTATGTCTGAGGAAAATATTGTATATATAACAATTCTATATTTACTGAGCAATGCATATATTTTAAATTATATATATATTATTATTATCCTATATCCTATTATACTATTATTATTTGTTGTATTGTATCTGGTTCACGAATGAAATCCAGGTACTACCTGCAGGCACACCACAGGTTGAACAACACTGCAACACAATAGTGTGAATCACACATTCACCAGGATATCCTGTTTGTTACACAGGCACATGCATGCACGTAGGATGAGGGTCATCGTCGGGCACAGCTCAATGCATTCATGCGGTTTGGTAGAATTACACAGGTTCCAGGGTGCTCATCTCCCCTGAACCCAAAGTCAAGTTATTCAGGGCGGTAATGGCCTCCTCGATCTTTGATCCCTGTGCCTTATGGAGTTTTCAAACCACTGAACAACAATCAGAGTGTGTGACCTTCCTTCCCCTGGTAAAGACATGCCGTCAAGATTTGTGTGTTTTTAGGACTGACTTTGGTCGTAAATCGCTGTTTTCCTCACGAAGCGGGGACTAGAAGACAGGCAGTGGTGTCTCACACTGTGTATTTCATCTGGTGTCATCGCACCGTTCCCTGTGGACAACGCAGAGGAAATTAAATTATTGCATCCATAGTTTTGTCAGTGGCCCATCAACATGCAAGTTGCAAAGATGAAAGAAACATAGCTTTAAAGATCATGCTTATGTATCATACCCTCGAGTTCAGGCTGAAGGAGTCTGTGCTGTTCGGGGAGACTGTATCATCTAAATATATCTCCTGAACTTACATTTCTTTTAATTTTATATATGTGGCTACAGATACATATTTTACCAGCAAAGACATTTGGTTGAACTGTATTTCAAGTTTTGCCACCCATATTGAATGATTCAAACACACTCGTTGCCATCCGCAAAGCATCCTCATGTGCAGTTGCCATGCACAGATGAAATCACCGTTGAAACAGTGGAGCTTATTGATCAGTTAAGCGCGCATCGAAGGGAGCGGCTCAATTGTTTACGGCATTATTTGCAGTATTTGGAAGACTTTGCATATCATTGATCGCATCGACTGGGCACGGTCCCCGGTTGCATGGAATACTGTAATTAGTAGGGAACGTTACAGGACAGAATGTGAGCATTGGTTAATGTTCCACGATTTGTCGTACCTCCTCGGGGAGAGCTGAGTGTTTTGTGTCATGTACTTGGTAGGATTAAGAGATGCTGTCCGTACATGCAGAGGCTATCACAGACACAGCCCTGTTAAATTAGCTATTAATAAAGGACCGAAGTCTCCATAATTCACGTGATGCCTATTTACAACATTTTCTATGACTTATAGACAAACGAAATACATTTTAAGTGCACAGATATACAATATCATTGATGGCTTCTTGGTAACATAAACATTAAGGCAGTACACACACACGCACACACGCATGCACACACACACACAGACACAAGCACACACACACACACACCCGCACACATACATGCACACACCGCACACATATACACACACACACACACACACCACACACACAGACACACACACACACACACGCACACAACACACACACACACACACACACACACACACAACACACACACACACACAACACACACACACACAAACACATAAACCACACACACTCACACACGTGTCACATGGGTGAGGCCCATGGTCCACTTTACTCCACACCATATTCAGTGAGGCTGCATTTGCGTCTGTTTTCTCTGGAGGCAGCGAGTCCGGCCTCTCAGCTCAGTGTACTGAAGTGCACTAAAAATGTTGACAAATGGCTTTTGAAGGAGGAAGTGACTGGCTTGCTGTCCCACACTACCTCCCAAGTTTGGACGAGAGTGCACATTAAGCCACAACTCAACAGCTTAAGACCTACATAGAGCCGTTAGATACACTACTGCCTGTTGAGCTGCGTAGGGGCCAACCTATTGTTCATAGCGTCCCGCCAGGCCTGTGTGTGTATATACGCGTATTCCTACCTCTCTGTCATTGTCTGTTGCAACTTGCCAAGTGCAATATTGATGCATTCATTAGCTATGTTAGCAGTAGCACGATACATCATTAGCTATGTTAGCATTAACATGATACATCATTAGCTATGTTAGCATTAGCACAATAGATCATTAGCTATGTTAGCAGTAGCATGATACATTGGGGTATTTAGATTACAGCAATGAGTCTAGACATCACATGAGATAAATGGCCTCACAGAAAGGGAATTTAATTTAGCAGAAAATCACTGCCAAGCACGCATAGACAGACACACACACAGGCATGCACAGACACAGACATATTCATATGCATGCACACACACACACACACACACACACACACACACACATTTATTCACATACACTAAAACAGATATATAAATATATAATATAAATATATATATATAAAACAGATATATATATATATATATATATATATATATATAATATATATATATATATATATATATATATAATATATATATATAAACATACCCACACACACACATATCCCTGTATGCCTTTGTATGCTGTAAAATATTAACAATAATAGTATAATTATGACAATAATTACTTTGTGTAGTGATTAAAATGCTTTTTAGAATAACATACAAATAAATACCAACTACAGCAAACAACGAATGAAAAAAGGAATTGACAATAAAACCAGATGGTAAAAGCTAAATCACAGATTAAATAAGCAGATAAAAGGGCCAGCATCAATTCAAAGCCAACCTATGAAAACATTTCAGAGAGATTTAAAAGAATAAACTAGCCTTGCGGAGAATATTCTGTGGGAGAATACACTGTGGGAGAATACTCTGCGGGAGAATACACTGTGGGTGAATACTCCATGGGAGGATACTCTGTGGGATTATACTCTGTGGGAGTATACTCTGCAAGACTACTCTGTGGGAGAATACCCTGTGGGAGGATACTCTGTAGGAGGATACTCGGCAAGACTACTCTGTGGGAGTATATTCTGCGAGGCGAATCTGTGGGAGGATACTCTGTGGGAGGATACACTGTGGGATAATACTCTGTGGGAGAATACTCTGTGAGAGGATAATCTGTAGGAGGATACAATGTGGGAGCATACTCTGCAAGACTACTCTGTGGGAGAATACTCAATAGGAGGATACTATGTGGAAGTATACTCTGCAAGACTACTCTGTGGGAGTATACTCTGCAAGACTACTCTGTGGGAGTATACTCTGCAAGACTACTCTGTGGGGGAATACTCTGTAGGAGGATACTATGTGGGAGTATACTCTGCAAGACTACTCTGTGGGAGAATACTCTGTGGGAAGATACACTGTGGGATAATACTCTGTGGGAGTATATTCTGTGAGACTACTCTGTGGGAGGAAACTCTGTAGGAGGAAACACTGCGGGATAATAATCTGTGGGAGGATACTCTGTGGGAGTATACTCTGGGAGACAACTCTGTGGGAGAATACTCTGTGGGAGGATACTCTATAGGAGGGTACTCTGTGGGATAATACTCTGTGGGAGGATACTCTGCGAGACAATTCTGTGGGAGATTACTCTGTGGGATGATACTCTATAGGAGGATACTCTGTGGGGGAATACTCTGTGGGAGGATACTCTATAGGAGGATACTATGTGGGAGGATACTATGTGGGAGAATACTCTGTGGGGGAATACTCTGTGGGAGGTGATGCATCTCCTCTTGAAAACTGTGTTCTTTGCAGTCCTGTTTATTTATGGGTTTATCGTTTGAGATTTGCCCTTGAACGACCATGCAGTCAAGGCCCATACCATTCCACCAATCAACTTAAGCCAAGTCATAACAGGAGCCACGGGAAGCTGAACACACAGTGCATATTATGGGATGGCTTTGCTTTCGTCTTGTCTGGCCTTGGGGTCCCTATTCTGTCTTCCACATTCTTCCTTCACTTTCAAGGTATTCTTATTTCTAATTTAAAATGTTAAAGAACGGGTAAACCAAAAAAATATATATTATGTTACATTATAATGAATCAAGCCTTAAATTATACTGAATCAAGTAGGCTGCTGTTCCTTGTCAATATTCATTAACTAACTAACTATCACCAGTAGCACCAACTACATTGTCTGGTATGCAGACCATACCATGTTGTCATCTTATCCTGCCAAAGAGAGAAAGATCTACAGGCCAAATAATTGTTTTAATATGTAAGCATGTATTTCTGGACCACAGAAACGGTCAAATATATCCTCGATTGGCTTCAGACAGGTGTTCCTTTTGGACAGGCAAGACATAAAGCCTCAAAACAACATAGTGTCTCTATTTTGGAGGTCGTGGGGATAGTTCTGGAATACATACAAATACATGGCCTGTCTGTTTTTCTGTCAGCCTGTCCGTCCGTCAGCCTGTTTGTCTGTCAGCCTGTCTGTCAGCCTGCCTGTCTGTCTGTCTGTCTGTCTGTCTGTCTGTCTGTCTGTCTGTCTCTCTGTATTGAGGTTTCATAACCACAACCGCTGCTGCCTGGGAAGTGCTCCCTGGAAATTACTTTTGTTGAAGAAGAGACGGCGTCTCCTCCAAAATCCTCTCAAGTCTTAGACAGAAATCAATCACATTATACAAGGGGGTGAAATATTAAGGCTTTATTCCGTGGGACAAGTTTTTTTTTTCTAAATGCACAGCAAGATCCTTGCTCCTAGGATGCAGTGTGGACCTCGTGTCTGACCGTGTCCAGCCTGATTCTTACCATATCTCACCCTGGCGTCTCTTATGTCTGAGGACAACCCCCATATGGTTAAAGATTCACTACCTACCTATTTCACATCCGCACCTGATTCCAAGCTGCGCGGTCCTGCTTCAAAATGATATACCATCATTATTCCAGCATGCGCAGCCTTGTGCAGACTTCAGACTCTGTGACATTCACGTCACTTGTTCTTCTGCCACTGTTCACCGCCATTTCATATCCAGGAAGACGTTCCACCTGAGTGTGAAGAGCCCTTACAACCAAGGAGCCGGTGGGGGAAAAATGAAACAACAAGCCATGATGATGATGATGATGATGATGGTGTGTGTGTGTGTGTGTGGGGGGGAAGCTGCTAGGACTGTGCATGAAACTATGGCCCAGGGTATGAATGATTGACGGTGAGGGTGAACCAATTCAACGGCACAGGTGAACAGAATCCATTTGGGCTGACGACAAGTGCTTGTTAATTCATTGTTGAGGCGCCATCGTCGCTTTGCTTTGTGTAAAGAACATCGTAAATAGAGTGCTCAGGGAAGGTGAAACGTTCCACTTCAAAAACATTGATGGCTGGGAATCAGCTTTGACTGTTGGATTATGCAACAGATCAATGTACCAGAAAATATAACATTGTTCATTTTAGTTATCAATTCAAACTTGATTAATCATTAAACATATCATATGCCACAGTTTCAGACACATTGTGAATATTAAGGGTAAAATAGTGTGAAACACAACACATAAATAGCAAATAACAAGCATAAGCTCACGGTGTGTGTGTGTGTGTGTGTGTCAGGGATCTAACGCCATAGTGCGCACACATGTATGTGTGTGTGTGTGTGTGTATGTGTGGGGGTGGTAAGTGCGGGGCTAGATCAAGTTATAATGATGTAACCTGTGTTATGTAACCCATTTCCATCGCTCCGACGCTGAGATTGCCTTCAACCCGAAGTGGGCTCCCTATGGCCCTGGTGGTAAACAGCTCACACAATGCAGCGGACATTATTTGAATGGTCATCTCCTGTGAGCATACATTATTTAAAACCCTGCTTAGCCTCTCACTGCTAATGCTCTTTCCCAGCGCTGACCGCCCGGCTGCCCTGACCGCAGAGCCGCTCACCTCGGCTAAAGTCACCGTGCAAAAATTCTGCATTGTGCAAAAAAATTAAATAAATAAAAAACCACTGTAGTGATAGTGAATGGGTATTAAACAACTTAGCCTGTGGGCACCAAAAAATACACAGAACAAACACAGTGGAGGTCTGTGGGGAACCACCAGGCCTTATCTTTAATTATAGACCCCGTAGTAAATGTGAACTCATTTAAAAAAAGCTTTGCCTAGCGAACGAGTTCATGTAGCGCAATTAACTTTGTACCTTGTTGAAAAAGCGAGCACACGCACGTGCACATAGGTACGACATAAAGAGACACCGACGCATAGACAACACGCCAACGACAGATAGCCTGACACGCGGACACACATAAACGCGAGATATGATAGATAGCTACGAAAGGTAGATATGAAATACAGATCAATAGGTAGATTGACGGACATGAGGCGGACAGATACAAAAGATACACACGAACGATAGATGCAACATATTGATGGCTTGGGAGACAGAGAGATGGAAATATAGACAGATCGAAAGATGCACGCGGAAGATAATGAATATAGATAGACGGATAGAAATACAGATGGACAGATATGAAAGATGGATGGCAAGGGCAGACAGACAGACAGAGAGAGAGACGGACAAACAGACAGACAAAATGGACCGACAGACACGCAAGACATCAGAAAGACGGCGACGTATAGCCGGCGGTGCTCCTTTGTTTGCCGGTGGCTCTCGGGCCGGGGCTTCCGGAGGCTTCCCGGGAGCAGACTGCACACAGCGGGAGCGCCAGGAGACGCGTCGTGCACTCGTTTTCCATTCTGCGTCGACAGGCGGCCGGGCCTTCCTCGGCCAAACACGGGCGGCGCGGATCGCGCTACGCACACACATAGCTAACCGCGGCGGGCTCACACGGCCTCTTCCTGTCCGCGTGGGCACGTGCGCGCGCACTCTCTCACCCCCGCCTCTCTGTTTCGCTGGTCCGTCTTGGAAAATGAACAAAAGGGCCGGAGTGGGCATTTGTGACGTGTGTGTGTGTAATAATAATAATAATAATAAATTTTATTTATAACGCACTTTACATCAAGTAAATGACCTCAAAGTGCTACAGGATAAAACAACATTAAAAACTTTAAAACTAGTAGAGTAAACATTAAAATAGCAGTTTATCCAAAGGCCTTTCTAAAAAGTGTGTGTGTGTGTGTGTGTGTGTGTGAGTGTGCTATTGTGTGTGTGGCCTTGACGGGGAAATTGGGGCCGGCGCTTTCTCTTTTGACTCAGCTGAGTCAATGTCCTGAGAAGGAGCTGGTCCTGAGAAGGAGCTGACACAATATCAGCGGACGGAGCCTCTCGAAATGTCACTGGCGGCCGTGACGACCGGCCATGACGGCGTTTGCTCCAGCCTTCGCCGCGCCACTGTGAGGCCGGCTCTCCTCACCTCGACCTTTCGCCTCCGGGGTTTGCCGTGCGTGGAGTCAAAGAGACGGGCGTCGTATTTACATTTCATATCCTGTTAGGGAGCGGGCGGCGTCAGAGGGAACGGCGTTCGAACCCGGGGGCGGGCCGCGGCCGACATTGACTGAAAAGGCAAAAAAAAAAAACATTGGTTTGGAAAAGAATTTCACAATAACCGGACAAAGCACTTCGGCACTTGATAAATTGAGCCGTTTATACTCAACAATAAGAGTAGTGTAGTGCAACATTTTTTTGTGCGGTGGAACAGAATGTGTTGAAAAAAAAAAACATGCTGTTTTTCCCCTTTTTCACTTCTGAGGACCGTGCGGTCAAATTCAGCGCAAAGCCCGGCGGAGGCATTTCAGCATCGCTGCGGCGCCACAAACCGAAGCATAATTGTGCGTGCAGAGTACGCCTCGAATGCATCTTCGTCTTCGTCAATAGCGTTGACACTGTTACAATTAAATGAACAATAAGCTAATCGTTTTCCTTTTTGGTTCCCTTTGCGGCTATCGCCTGCCATGTCATGCAAGCACAACATTGTTCTGGTCAAGCTATGAATTACTGATCGAGTGAGGAGGAGGGAGAGATAGAGAGAGAGAGAGAGAGAGAGAGAGAGAGAGAGAGAGAGAGAGAGAGAGAGAGAGAGAGAGAGAGAGAGAGAGAGAGAGAGAGAGAGAGAGAGAGAGAGAGAGAGAGAGAGAGAGAGAGAGAGAGAGAGAGAGAGAGAGACCGGTGCAGGTGACCCAGAGTCTCTTGAGTAGCTCAGGGTCCTGTTTTAGGAACACTAACTTAAGACGTGATATGAAAGACAACTGTGTTATTGCTTTCATATTCTCTCTGCTGGCTGACGCCTACTGCACTGTGTTGCCATGGACTGATACTTTGTTGGAACTTTTTCAGACTTTATTTGAGATCACATGTGTTATCATTTTTTTGTGTGTAATTAATGTGTTGCCTCATCTTGCGTGGGAGGAGAGTGGGTTTACATTTGACACCAGAACATTTGAATCAATGTATTTTCACTTTACTTAAAGTTAGTTGTCTGTGTTTTTATTATTGGACATACATGTATATATTCCTTCACTGTGCAATATAAGGAGATTAATCTGTTCCCTATTCATTACCTCCTGACTCAGTAACACACAATACTGTGAAGGATTTGCTGGAGTGGGGCCATTTCATATTGTGAGTTCTTCACCTGGGTATCTGATGCAAGTCTTTTGAAGGCGTTGTTGTGCAGCATCATTTATTTATCCCCGAATAGATAAACAAATCACAGGTCCTCCTCCAAATCGCCTGAGCCAATACAATTAAGGGCAGGATTATCCACTCCAGCTGCCTGTAGCTCCGACCCCCTGGCCCCAGGTGGAGTCCCGTGGGGCGCTGGTGGTGGAGGTGGTGGAGGTGGTGGTGGTGGTGGGGGTGGTGGTGGTGGTGGTGGTGGTGGTGGAGGTGGTGGTGGTGGTGGTGGAGGTGGTGGTGCTGGCGGTGGTGGTGGCGGTGGTGGTGAAGGTGGCGGTGGTGGTGATGGTGGTGGTGGCGGTGGTGGTGAAGGTGGCGGTGGTGGTGATGGTGGTGGTGGTGGAGGTGGTGGTGGTGGTGGTGGAGATGTAACCCATCATGCCAGCCGCCCTCCGGAGGTGGGGCCACGCAACATGCTTGGCTGCCCCTCTTCAAAGGAACAAACACAACTAATTTGAAGGGATTCCTCAGGCCGCCGCGGTGCCGTAGTGTGTGCGTCTGACCCGCCCACACTCGACGGCTGTTTCCTCGCCGCGTTCACGTCAACAACGGGTGAGGGCCCAGCGGGGGGCTGCGGGGCAGTGGGTGGAACCGGTCCACTGGGTTCATTTTCCCTGCTGGTGAGAAAATCATATTTTTGCCAAATAGTGAGATTTTTATTTGCTGTCTCAAGTCCCCCCCCCCCTGATGTAGCGTGATAGCGTGTGGGTTACGCATCTCCCATTCACAGAGAAACAGTTAAAACCCTAATTACGGACACGCAACATTGTGATTAGGATTACGTTCAGTTTGTGTCACAAGTGTGCATTCGGCCCCGCCCATTGCATTGTTTTGTTGGGTTTGCTTTGTGCAGTTCGGGTATGATCACCTGCGCACCTGAAGCGCACCGAACCGGAGTTCACTCGGAAGAGAAACTTAATCCCCACCCCCAAGAGAACCCTATCATCACTCAGGAGGAACGCCCCTGGGGCCTCATTTACTAACAGAATTGCGTCCATTTCTAGCGTAATTTGCGGGTAAAATAGGCGCAAAAACATGGAACCGTATTTACTAACGTGGCGCAACGGGGTAAATGCGCAAATAGCCTGGCTCTGAAGAGGCGATAGGCAAGTTCCGCATCCCGCCTCATATATATGCATAAATGGGAGTGTATCAGGGGAAGTGGGAGTGAATCGCAAAGAGCTGGGAGGTAACGCGTTAAGTGCGCCTTATTATGTATTGCGTGGTATTTACTAAGATTGCCTGAGAAGTGCGCGACTCGAATTGGAGCGCAAATCTCCGCCTCGTAAAAGCAGGTGTAAACCAGGAAGCGGGTTTTGCTTGAGCCTGTAAACAAGGACATGGCAGCTGTTGTAAGAGCAAGAAGAAGACACCGACAAAGGCACCGCGCCGATCAGCGACCAGGAAGTGGTCGCTGATCGGCGCAGAACTTTTGTTTTCTTTTTCTTGGATCGTCCATGGTTACGCAAACACGCAGACCCATTCTTCCTTCTTTTAACGGTGCGCTAATTACACTAGGGCGGAGTATGGCGCTGATTGCCTGATGAAGTACGGGTTTGATAAATACAACGTAAAGTGCGGTGACGAATGCTGCGCAAATAACGGCTCGGCGCTGGCGCAGATTACGCTGCGGTCGCAAATGTTAGTAAATGAGGCCCTTGGTGTCCTGTTAAAAACCACCCAACACAGCTCAGGTGTGGAAGCAGCAGCCTGAGCTACGGCTCAGCCCGCCCAGTAGTGGTGAGGATTCCCCGTAAGTACGAAGAAGATATCCAAACGATAGCTTTGTGAAATAAAACGCACCGGTTGGTCAGGTGACGCTCAAAGTGAAAGTGATGTCTCTTGTAGTCATGCACACTCAAAACAAGGACAACTTGTCACCGCAGGCGATCAAAGGCACCCACTTACAGGAGGCCGCACTGGTGGCCGTAGACTAGACATTGATAATGGGACAGCTCCTGATAAAAGAAACAACGCTATCGTTTTTTTTTTTCCCTCACAAAGCCTCTCAAAGGGCAACGCCGCAGACAAGCAAGCCGAGTCACATGATTGACATACTAAACTTAAAGTCCTCGTGAAAACGGGGCAATTCATAACAGAGCTTCCCGGAGAAGTCCCCTTCAACGGGGCTCGAACAACACTTGATGAGGGCTCGGAGCCCACATGCGGCATGCTGGGACGCAGGCGCTCTGCATCGCCAATAGAAAGCAGCACCTGGCGCAGGTTCACGCCGCAGTGTGTGGTGGGGGAGGTGCCAGCTGCAGATTTACACTCCCCCCGTCGGCTCACTGAACATCATTAAAGGCTGTTGCCGTTTAGTGTCTCTCCTCTCTCTCTCTCTCTCTCTCTCTCTCTCTCTCTCTCTCTCTCTCTCTCTATATTTGTCTTGCTCCGCCTCTCCGTCTCCCTCCCTCTATGCCTTGCTCTGTTCCTCTGTCGACCTCTTTGTCTGTCTCTGTCTCGCTCTCTGTCTCTCTCTCCCCCTCTCTGTCTCTCACTCCCTCCCTGCCCGTCTCTGTCTTAATCCCTCTTCATCCCCTCCTCTACCTCTGTCTCTCACTCCCTCTCCTCTGGTCCCTCGCTCTGATCCCCCTCTCCCCTTCTGTCTCTGTCTGGCTCTCCCTCTCCCTCCCTTTCTCTCCATCACTCCACTACCCCCGCTCTCTCTCAGTCTCTCCCTGCCTCTCTCTCGCATCCCTCGCCCCCTCTCTCTCTCTCTCACCCTCCCTCTGTGTCTCGGCCCACACAGCCCAGGTCGGCCTGCGTGCTCCTGATTTATCACGGCCCCTCCCGCAGAGAGAGAGAGAGAGAGAGAGAGAGAGAGAGAGAGAGAAAAACAGAGGGAGAGAGGGAGAGCGATGGGTGTGCTCGGGAGATTTACTCACGGATATGAGAGGAGGCGCTCTGTGGCCTCACCAGCGCAAGCTTCTGCAGGCAGAGACACAGCCCTCTCTGGCCGCCCACCATGTCACCTAGACCCAGCGTGCTTCCTGCTAAGAAGAGAGCATTCCCGCCGCCGGAATCACCGGCTGATACGCTCCCACCCCCCCCGCGTGCTCGGGTGTCTTCGACTGAATAATTCATTTCTCCATCTGCATCCCTTTTTCTCTGTAGCCCATCAGCATAAACGACCGAGTAAAAGTGCATCATATGTCAGTAAAACCGAAAAAAAAATATTAATGTTTTTATTTGACCTATATTTACCTCTGAGCAATTGGTAAGAAACAGCTCTGATATATATAACCCTGTCATCCGCATAAGGCCGAACCCCGCGCCAAAAGTCCGTACAGACATCGCCGTATCAAATGACCTCTCAGAGTAGCTGTGATGCATTTCCTTAAGGTTTGTGTGTATTAAATGCACACATGTCTAATGATGAGGTGCTCCCAGGAGGCGGCTAAAGGTCGCGTCGCATGCGCGTGCTCGCGCGCGCGTGTGTGCACGTGTGATACATACGAGCTGGCGAAAAGGTTTCAACATCAGACGTTCCTTTCAACACAAGCGAGGGTTTCCCCCTCTTTCTCGGTTCCCCTCCGTAATGTGTTTGGCAGGGCCCTTGATGTAATTACTAACTGTGACAATGTAGGAGATATGACATTAGCATCCGCAAAACAGCAGTTAGGCTAATTTGTTGTTAATTAAAATATGATTATTTTTCCACAGCCATTTAAAGTATTCAGGCTTGTTTGTGACTCTCCGAGACGCTTGTAATTCATTCCCTGTGAGCCTCCTTCCGCATTGAAGCCGCACTGATTTTTAGCCATTCGGGGCTCTTTTGGTTGTTGTTGTTTTTTTTTTTTTTTGAGTGGGCTAATTTGGGCCACCGTTGTTGTGTAGATGTAAGTATGTGTGCTTGTTAAGTGCTGATAAACGGCGTGGAGCTGGAAGGTCCTGGCTGCCTGCCACGGCGGTGAGGGCCGAGTCTTCTGGCACCGGCACCTCGCAGCGTCAGGGAAGTGTTCATCGGTGTTCGTTGTGAAACGCAGAAAGGCTTTTTTGTTTGGCCGCTTCCTTCCCCGTCACTTCAAGGCACACTCACGAGGAGGACGGCCATGATGTCGGTAATCATAATGTTGATATTGTAGAAATAACAACGTTGAAAGACTTCTGTGCAAATGACTGCACACTGCCTCACCTCTTTTACATTACAACTACATTCAGTCAACCTTTCCCTCTGTTCATCCCGCCCTGTCTCTATGTCTTCCTGTCCACCTCTATCTTCGGGCCTGTCTCTTTATTTGCCTCCCTGGCCTCCCTGGCTGTCTCTCTGATTCACCCTCGCCGGCAGTCTCTCTCTCTCTATCTCTCCGCGTATCCGCCGGCCGGTCTTTTGTCAACAAAGGGCACAGCGGCCCGGCTATCTGCCCGGGATCCCCGCGCGGTCGCACACGGAGACATTTAGGCGTCGCGGCTAAATAGCAGCTCCTGTACGGCCCCCGGGAGTCCGGCTGATAACCCATTGTGTTCCATCGGCCCCCCCCCCCTCCGCGCGAAACCCACCGCGTGTGGCTGTCGTCCTTTTTCAGCGTTTAATCAACACGGACTCGGACTCGCTATCTGTCTCAGCGAGGCATTATACACCTCCTTCTCTATTAATTACATTTTGGACGCTTGTTAGACTAACAACTGACACATGGCAGGGTTTTTTTTTCGTTTTTTTTTTTCTTCTCTCTCTCTCTGTCTCCTGGCCGTCGGTGGCATTCAGTATTCATGGAGGACGGCAGGGCGACACGTGAGGAAGGGACCGGTCCGGGCTCTCATCGCGCTTCACATTTTGTCGTCCCTCGGTTTCACTTTATCAGCTCAAAGTACAAATTGGAGCTTAGCAGCTTGATAGTAAATTGAAAGTCATTGGAGCATTTACATGACATTTAGCAATGGTTGCATAATTCAGGCATAATAAAACACGTGTCAAACTGAAAAGGTTTTGCACTCTGCCCGCGCGACGCTTACACACTCGTTTGGCAATGGTACGCCTTGGCAAGGAAATGTGTTTGCGTCTGTGTGTGTGTGTGTGTGTGTACGTGTGATTGTGTGTTTGTGTGCATGCGTGCATGCGTGTGTGTGTGTGTGTTTGTGTGGCTGTATGTTGGTCTTTTCCAATGTGTTGGTTGTAGTGCAGGAGGCAGTGGCTCACAGGGTGGAGCCAGTCATCACACAACGAAAGGGTTGTCGTCGTGTGCTCCACTCCACCTGAGTTAATCGCCTCCTAGTGCCTTGACTCCTAGAGCAGGGCACTTAGCCCTTCGAAAGCTCTCTGTGTGTGTGGCTGTGTGTGTGTGTGCATGTGCATGTGTGTGCACACGTGTGTTGGCGCATGTGATGCATTTGTGTGTATGTGTATGCATATGTGTACACCAGTGTGTGGCATGCATGTGTGTCAACATGCGTGTGCATATTATGTGCATGCATAGGTGCGTGTGTGTGTGTGTGTGTGTGTGTGTGCACCGCACCAAGATAAGTATTATATGCATGCAATCTATTAGCTTCCTACCATTTGTCGTAGATGCAGGTGCTGTCAAGCAGCCTGATTGCACTAGCTTCCTGCGCTATGATCTTTATTTATCTTTAGGTCACAATCCTCGACTATGATGAATATTTCCCCTTTATGTTGCCAAGCGACCAAACCCTCTAAGGAGTGTCTGTGTTCGCTATACATTGTGATCTCCTATTAATTTAACCACAGAGCCGCGCGTGGAAAGAGGGGCATTACGGTACTTATGGTCGAGTATCCAGTTTATTTATATTCCAGAGTGCTTCTGAAGTCCAGGCAGCCTGAGAAGATAAATTGGCTGGATGGCGAGGTGGAGCTGGTAAAAATGTATTTAGCGTTCTGAAAGGCCGGCTGCGTCAATAGTCTCGAGCGGCCCATCTTTAAACATCACTATTACTGTGGCCGTCCGGCGGACGAGCCCTGAATTCATAACGCGCGGCCGTCTTGCGTCACCTCCGGAAGAGTGGCAGATGACTGCCAGCGTTCAGGCAGCAGCTCGCTCCATTCGTTGCCTGTTTTGGCAGAACGGGGACGCCAAACAGAGAACGCCGGAACACCACCGCGTGCGTTTAAGTGTCGCAGTTAAATTAGAATTACTGTTACTGCGCCGTTGTTAGGGACGTGTTTGGGCATGGCAAGCCATCGCTATGGCAATTACAGGTTTTTTGGGAGTTTTTTTTTTATTTATTTTTTTTTACAATTAAAAGTAGATTCGGGTAAGGGAAATAAACCTGAACCTGTTATCATTGCAAATTCTCTGGAGCGTTTGTAGGCTTTGCTTACCTCTACACACTGTGGGACCCTTTTTCTGTAATAAAAATTTTCAGCTTGGTTTGAAACAAATAGATTCACCTGGTGTTTCACCGCCCTGTTGGGAAGCCACACCTTGGCTATAAAATAATCCACCATCCAATCTCAAAAACATCCATGAGCTCACAGTCTTGCTCCTGAACACTTTCACTGACCTACAGATATTCTCAGCATTACAAAATGAGCACGTGCAAGATTTACTGCAAGATTTTGCGGTGTTATCAGTGCAACCAATGCACAACACACAATGCACAACACACACAAAAAGGGTTCAAAATGGTGCCCACAGGTCAGTGGATAGGAAGCAACACAGAGGAAAAGTCCTCAGTGTTTTGATATGAAACATGGAGGTTCTAAACATGTACAACCATGTTGGAGCAGGGGCTCATTGGGAGGTGGTACCGCTCCGAATGCTACTTTAAGTGCTTCTCCAACTGGTGGGGGGGGGGGGGAATCCAAATGTCAACATTTGGATTGCTTCCTTATAGGAACTCAACGAATAACGGAAAGTATGAATATTTATCAAACTCATGATGTATAAGTAAAACATACCTCATGAGGTATAGCAGTTAGCCTCAGCTGATTCACATGCCACTGTATAACCTTAGTAACCGTAATAATTAAATATTCCATATTTAATTGCTATTCTGATGTCATGTTTGCATCTAAATTTGACTTTTGCAACTGGATCTGAACATGAATGCATTTTGTAGAATTATTCTTTTATTAAGAGCCTGTAATATACTTATTGCTCCCAGTATATTTATCTTATCTTTATCTGTAAATATATTAACATTTGTATTTAGCATTATTTATATATATTTATATATATATTTATATATATGCATATATATTCGGTGACTTGTCATAATACTGTTGGTGCCCAGTCTGACTGTGTTGTTGTCTCCATCTGACCATTCAAGAAGTTGAGCTTGGATCGCACTCTGAATGCCCTGGGGCAGGCCAGTGCCACATTAATATTGATGCCAAATGTTAATAGTATAATATGAGTTCTAGGAAAAGCTTTTGTGTTGTCGACAGAGGGGCATTTGAGCCATGCTGACGGGGCGCTGCGGGTACACAAGTCAAGAAAGGCAGAGCAACGCTGATTTATTCAGTGAAAAATCAATGAGAAATGAGGACATATCCGGTGAGCCAAATTTCATTTATTCAACGTACAGCAGTGCTCTGAGTGGGCTGGGGGGCCACGTGAACGCTGAGACGGACCTGAGGAGGGCTCTGCTCTCTGGGCTCTGTTCTGTGTCCTGTGGTGTCGGGAGACGGGCTGTTGGCAGCGGGTTAGCAGCAGCCACTGACACAGCGGTCCGGTAGGTGACGAGCCGTCTCCGTGACACGTGGGATGATGGCGGATTGTTGTACGTGGGATGTGGCTTTATGCTCGGTCTGAAATATGCATGAGTCCTTTGTGTTTGTTTTGGGGAACGAGCCAGAACTTCTAACTATGGCGTGGAGGAACAGTCATTAACAGAAGCAGCTGTTTCCTCTGTGTGTGTGTGTGTGTGTGTGTGCATGCATGTACACATGTGTGGGTGCTTTTGTATGTGTGTGTGTGTGTGTGTGTGTGTGTGTGTGCATGCATGTACACATGTGTGGGTGCTTTTATGTGTGTGTGTGTGTGTGTCTTTGTGTGTTGGTGTTCATGCAGAAGTTTGGTTGTGTGTCTCTGTATTTGGGTTCATGCATATGTATGCATTGTGGTGTATGTGAGTGAGCCAGTGTGTGTGTGTGTGTGTATGTGTGTGTGTACATGTGTGCGTTTGCATGCTAGTGTGTGCGCGTGCATGCATGTATGTGCATGTGTGTGTGTGTGTGTGTGTGTTTTGTATTCTCTGCCACTGGCTGCAGTGTGCTCCTCTACACTGAGACCTGGACAGAGCCCTTCAGCATTAATTACTGTGGCCATTAATCAGACCTGCCCAGTTAGCTAGCTGTTAGCTGTGTAATCTTTCTCTAATGCAGTTTTCTGGAGAAGGCCAACAGTGTTAATTAGATTTGATTGAATATTGGTATGACGCTCCACACAAAACATCTTAAGGTAATAAATAGGGGATGGATCAATGCCCCTTGGGGCCATCGATCACTCAGATTAGAATGAGAAGTAGTAGTTGTGTAGTTTTTCAATTATTATTCATTTTGTATTGATTTGTTGTCATTGTTGTTTTTTTCATGACATGTTTATTGATATGATATGGTAGAAGCTTTGAGACAGAGGAAGTGTTTAGCTCTGGGGGAACTTTGAGGTGCCTATACAGAGGCATCATTCGTTCCATTCTTCCCACGGATATTTTGCTTTGAAGCTGTCTGGAAGCCTGGTGATTACACACACACACACACACAGGTACACACACACACACACACACACACACACACACACACACACACACACACACACACACTCACACACATCCAGTCATCAACCCACAAACTTTTTGAGTAAGCTCTTGTGTCATTGTGTAAAACTCCAGAGAATTGCCCCGGCAATTCTTCAGTGTTCTCATTAGATTAGATTAGATTCAACTTTATTGTCATTGCAGAGAACAAGTAAAGAGATAACAAAATGATTCAACTGATCTCAACTGACTCTTCCAACCGTCCCTTGCCGTCCATCCCAGAGGGTTTTTGTCATTTTTGTACACGTGTGTAATCGCATTTTGTCAACATTTACAAAATTGGTTTTGAGGGTAAGTTGCTTTTGAATTTACTCTCATTCAAGTGTTCTGCATTCATTAACTAAGTTAACTTTACCACTGCACAAACGGCATCATCTTTTATTATAATATAGATGTATATATTTATATAGGGCGGCACGGTGGTGCAGTGGTTAGCACTGTCGCCTCACAACAAGAGGGTTCTGGGTTCGATTCCACCTGGGACCCGGGACCTTTCTGTGTGGAGTTTGCATGTTCTCCCCGTGCTTGCGTGGGTTCTCTGCGGGTACTCCGGCTTCCTCCCACAGACCAAAAACATGCAGGTTGGGGATTAGGTTAATTGGTGTCTCTAAATTGACCATAGGTGTGTATGTGAGTGTGAATGGTTGTTTGTCTATATATGTTAGCCCTGTGATAGGCTGGTGACCTGTCCAGGGTGTACCCCGCCTCTCGCCCGTTGCAGCTGGGATTGGCTCCAGCCCCCCCGCGACCCTCGTAGAGGATAAGCGGTTACGACAATGGATGGATGGATATTTATATAGACATAGATTTGCCATATAGTAGTATCCAGTATATATATATCTTAAGTATATATTAAGTAAGTATTAAGTAAGTGTTGTAATCTCATGCAGTAATATAAATGAACGTCACTGAGCCTGAAAAACAGTTTGAGGTGACGTATGGTTTGTGCAATGCACAACAGGCACCGCAAAAAGCAGTTCTGACACAAGGTCCATTTTCAAGGCTGTGGGAAATGAAAAGTTAGACGCACGCTGTTCACTGGCGTTGGCTGAACCGGGCTTGAGATGGGCTACTTCTTTAGAGGTTATTTCACACTATGGGAACAAATAAATAGTAAAGATTTTCTGCCTGTTTGTTTTTAGTGCGCTGAGGTACTAAATCCACTCACAGCCTGCAGTTCAACTACTATTTTTGTAAACAATGTTCCTTTTGCTTTTCATATTACAGTTCTTTACTATGTTGTTGAGTTGTGTTACTGCGTGCGGGTGTGAGACTTGCTATATTTTCCCAAAATAGTGTTCGACATTTATCCCATATGGCCTTGCTCAGGGTAAAACATTTCAAGTGGATCATACCTAAATGTGTACCTAAATTCAGAGAAGTTAAAGAAAAGAACCATGCAGTTTTTTTTTAAAAAGGGTTGAGCTTGAGATCAGCATCTAATGCTGTGATGAGTGCATCGGGGAATGTGTTGATTACAATACGATTCAATTAAATTACAAAAATATGTTTTTGTTTCCTCTGTCCAGGGAATTCAATTAAATCAATTAAAAATTCAGCAGGACCCGAGCCCATCGTCAGATCATTAAAAACAATCAATGCTTTCTTGTTGTCTCCAAGCTTGAAAATAGGCGGTTGGACTAACATGAGGCGGCACTCATCTCTCAGAAGTTGAGCTGCGCTGACCTGGACAGGAGCGGGTCTTGTATCTAGCTCACACAGGGAGAAATGTTGCGAGCAAAATGCCATGCGACTCAAGTTGAAACAAATCTCGCTGACCTTAAGAACAAGGGTACTGGCGATATTTCATAATTCTCCACATGACTGTCTGAACTGTAATTGGGAGAAGGGGACTGTACTGATAAATCTTTCCCGACTTTCCAGCTTTAAGTAAAGCACTGAAAAAGGCGTGCCGGTGTTCAGACATCAAATTATGTCTGCCCCAGAAGCTTGGTAATCGTGATGTATTGATAGTGGCATGTTAGTATTTAAGACAGTTCAGTAGGAGGCCGCTAGAATGAAGAATTAATAGAAACTCCTTATTGAGCACTAAGCACTTCCATGCTCTGCCCACATTACTGGAGGAATGTCCTTTGGTTCAGGAGATCTACAGACTAAGGGGTGAATGCTGTGGTTGTGATTATGATGCTTTTGATAGGGGATGTATATAATATATAGTATATCATATAACATTACAGGTTAGCCCTTGTTAAATCAGCATTGGACATAGCTTTGTTTAGTCATCCAATCAAATTATCTGGATCCGTTATGATCCACTTTACTCTACCTTTTTTTTCTCCTTGAGGTCACATGAGGTCAGAGTGTCTGTTCAATTCCAGTGGATGAGCCTTTATCTCCAGCAAACAAATATTCAGTCAAATGAGGGACTCCGCCTTCAGTCCTCCATCACAAACAATCAAATCAAATGTCTCCTCTACCCAAGGGTAATCACATTCATCTATCAGATTAAATCAACATGCCGAGAAGAACAACAAAAACACCATGAACAGGAAATTGTAGGAATACTGATAGAAGTTTTTGTTGATATGGATAATTAGTTGGCATAGAGCTGCTGTTTGGGTTTTAACGAGAGTTGCTGTTGTACCGCCGCACTTACGTTTGAGAACAGTAGCAGAAATCTTCACCGGGTTCGAGTTGTTTACCGGCTCTCTTCCCAGCAGGTCTGCGTGAGCCGTTGGCCAGGTTCAAATTGAACCCCCCCCACCCTACCCACCCACCACCACCACCACCACCACCACCACCCAGTGGTTATTAGCTTCACACTGTGAGCTTTTCTAAATGCACACCATCACGGCCGGCGAGTGCATCACATCACAGGAGTGATGGAGCCCCAGACAGGCACCCTCGCACCCGCGGCGTCCTGGTGTCGCCCGCACGCCCGCTTCACGTCCACGTGCACGCAGGTACTTGTGCGAACGCCCCCTGACACAATGTGATTGCATCTTTTCACCCACTGAGAGGGTGGGCAGGAATTCCTGCATTCCTCTGCTAAATCTATTTAAATTAGACATGTCACTCCCCCCAAATATGCCTTCTGTCAAAATATCACGAGTCAACCGGCAATAAAAAACACATTTAAATATATAATTCATATCCTGGCAGTTTACGGTCAACAAAAGCCAATGCAAACACAATTTCCCGTCCCGTCTGTCCTGGTCCCCCCCCCCCCCCCCCCCCAACCTCCCCATCGATTAGAGGCTCACAGATTACGTGTCCACGCCGTTATTACTCTGTGAGGCGTGACGGCGCCTCACCATGACACGCTCCCTCGCCGTCGTCGCCATTGAAGTTGGACAGATAGCTGCAGTCTGAAAATAAGGCCATCTACCACCTGGCCGTGGGTTTGCTTCAAGAAATTAACATTTTTTACATGCATTAGAACGCCAAATCGACGCACGTATCGATTTGGGGGGTTTATTGTTTGTTTGCTTTGATATTGGCCCAACACTCACTGTGTCATTGTTTCAAGGCAAATCTGCGCCGAGATTATAGTGGTTTCCATAATTGATGCGACTCTTCCCTGAGACAGGTTGTTACGGGACGCTCTGGCAGACTCGTGTTCGGGAGGAAGAGGAAAAGCCATTTTGTGGAACCATTCAAGAGTAAAACCTTGCTATTAAAACAACCTTTTCTCCAAATGTGCTCCTTTTCGGGTAAGAAAGGCATGCACACAAAGCATACAATCCACAGGATGGCAGGACGGGGCCATCTAAAGAACGCAATTAGGATGGAGAAAACATCGCTCTTTTTTTGGGCCATAAATAAACTAAAAGTCTGCAGTCTTTCCACGTTTGTGAAGGGATAAAGAGGAAATTAGTAGGCATGGGGCGTTGATCATCTGGGTGAGCTCAAGATGATTGTGTGTTGTTACAGCATGAGGCTGACTGAATGTTCTGTTCTTTTCAACGGTGTCCATAACACTGCCAGCATTGTCCATAAAAACCAAAGGTAAAGCACATTTGGGTCATCAGTTCTGATGAGCAAAACAACGGAATGACTGAAGGAAATGGTTTCAGTATGTGTTGAAATGGAGGTGAACAATGGAAGTTCAGGCCACTGAGGTTAACCTTCCTGGTGACAGAAAAGCACAAGTCAAACATCTGTGCTTGAAAAATGTACACATATTGTCAAAGTAGAATGATTATATACATATCAAGTATATAAGATCAATTACTGTAATACTACTAGTACTGCTAGCTACTACTAGTACTGGTGCTTATACTACTACTAGTACTACTACTACTACTACTACTAGTACTAGTACTAGTACTACTGCTACTACTACTACTACTACTACTAGTACTAGTACTAGTACTACTGCTACTACTACTACTACTACTATTACTTCTCATCATCATCATCATCATCAATATAAACACATTGATAACGAAATAATAAAGTAGAAATGCTACAGTATGTAGGAGTGTGTGTGTGTGTGTGTGTGAGTCGATTGAGAATCAACACAACAGAAATTGCTATTCATAATTTAATAATTAGTTCTCGACAAAATGACAAAACACCTTTTAACCTTTCTGGAATGTAAACAGTGTCTATCGGAAGCTGTCATTATTAGTTCAAGTGGAGACCTTAGGCCCTGTGCTACGCTGTAGTTTAGTGAAGGGCATACAAGCTAATTTGTTAGCGGGATGTTATCCCCTGGTAGCTTTTATTAATTGCGGCTTTGCTGGTGGTGATTTGTGGTCTGGCATGCTAATGGCATAAACAAGTCGAAACATATGCCCAGGTGCTGTTGAACTACCAGCGAGGGGAATTGAGTACTTGAGGCATAAGGAATGACTTTTGCGTCATAACTTTCTGATCTATTTTGTAGAGCCATACGGCAATGTGATTTGCCAGGGACTATTTTTCACTGTGCGGGAAACTTTGTATCCACGAAAATTATTATTTTACGAAGGTTATTTTTTTCCCATCATCTTTTTAACCCCATTTCCAGAAAACAATATTTTCCCCAAAAAGATGTGCTAGGATTTTGCCAAGGACAAGCTGATGACATCACCAGCCCTGCTGTGAACAATGAGGACATAATCCTATTCTATTATTCAACCTCCTGAAATAGAGTTGCCGAGAAGACTCTCCAAACACCAGAAAAACGTCCCATCTCTCTTCTCCTTACCTGGAAGGCGATGACGAAAATTGTCCTTTTAATACTGAACCCCAAAGATAACCAGGATGATGCACTCTGCTATCTTTCATAATGTCAAGTGTTCCTATGTGGTGTCTGTACATGGGAGCATCCACGAGAGCTGATGCAGAGATAAAGGCCATATCAGGAGGCTGGGGCCCAACCCAGGGATTACACCAAATGATGTCCCCTGCGTGGGAAAGCCGCCATACGTTGCAGTGCAGTGGGTATCTGCTGTGGTGCTCACATTGTGGTTCTGCATGGGTGCCTCTGCACACAGACCGCCAAATGGATTTCTCACCACAAATGCAGTGACATCTGGTGATCTTTAAAACGCGAAGATGATGTGTCGTCTGCTCTGCGCTGTCGGCAGAAATGGAAAATAAAGTGTGGCGAGGAGCGACGGAGCGGGCCAACCCACGAGTAGTTAAAATTTCTTTTAGGAGGTGATACGGGAAACTACGGCCGCCACCTCAGTGGGCTGCTTCTGGTGACGTAGAGCCCCCTCGCCAGCCCCCTGGCCGCTGTTTGACACAGTGATACGATCCGGCCATAAGGGGTTTTGATATAAAGAGCTACAAGCCCCAGAGCTCCCTAATGTCATCAAGACCCAGACATCAATCGACGTGTGTGGAATAAATGCTGTTCACTCCTCATCTGAATAAAACACTCTGTAAGGAACCCTAATGCGGTCGTCAAGGTTCTGTGCAGGCGCTGCTATGTACCGGGGACACTGACTGCAGCAGAACACGATTTACTATGATGTATTAGATTGTTTGGCTAAACAGGTATAAAATAAATGTCTGACAACGTTATAGTTGATTACCCATCAGTAATTGTCTTTTTAGTCATTATCGATACATTTATTTCACACAAGCCAATCAAATCCAATCTGCATGCCTACTGAAAGATAATGACTCTCGTTTATTGTGCTGATCTGGGAAGGGAATTGGGGTGGTAATTGGACAAAATAAAATGCATAAATAAAACAAAGTGTCCTGAAAAATGTGCAATCGTTGGTGCTTAGCAGAATGACAACTAATCATTATTGGTGGACGTCCACATTGCATTTGGCTCTGAGGAGCAAGGAGATCAATTTACATGTTTGATGACCAGGAATGCACAGTGCCACGTCATCACCGCAGAGGCCTGTCAAAGTGGGTAAATGACCCTCTCACATTTGGCGTGGGGATACAATGAATTTGAAAGTGAGCCAAAGATTGTCTCACTTTTAAAGTCACTCATGGCCTCTGCCATGAATGACACCTGTCACATGGTAGATGCCATGCCATTTATATTCTGGATTGGTGGGTAATCCAGCAGTCATACAGACAACAGTAAGTGCTTATGTACAGGATTGAATAGTCTTGAATAGGAAGGGGAAAACAATCCTACCAGTTTGGTTTGGTTGAAAGGCAACATTTAGATTTAGATTTAGATTTGCAAGTACATACTATTATGTGTTACATATGTGTCACAAATGAAATAATATGCAGTCTTCTGGGCATAATGCAGTACCATGAACCCACTCTGCATTGCACTGCTGTGTAGAGTTTGAAATACACATATATGCACACACACGCATGTGCCCACGCTCCTGCACTTGCACGGATGCTCTGAAATTACAGCCAGAGTCATGAAGTGCAGGACAGGCGTGGGCCTTTGCATTGCGCGCAGAAAGTATTCCTGCTCATCGATTCTCCGCGTGCGAGCCGAAGCCGTGTAGAAAGGTGAAAACGGCATATATCAATAATTACTGATTAGGCCAAATGTGGTCTGGAGCCCAGAGCTCTCGGGGGGCTGTCAGTTGCCTCCCCCCCCCCCCCCCCCAACCCCCCACTCGCCCTGCGTCCGTCGCTCGCTGCCCGACGGCCAACACGCTGCACAGAAGGTCAGATGGTTGATTTGTGCCAAAACTTGGAGGATTTTTCCCTCCTCCTCCTCCTCCTCCCCCTCCTGCTCCTCCCCCTCCTCCTCCTCCTCCTCCTCCTCCCCCATCCTCCTCCCTCCTTAGATATGCAGATCCCAGACCTCCTAATGGGTGCGTTGTACACCCCGGCACCATCTGCTCCCCTCGCAGACGGCAGGAGGATGAGACAACATGCGACACGTATGCAGTGACGGCGATTCATCAAAGCTGCGCGGCTGGCTGTCGTTTAGCCAGTCTTTTCCGGTCCCGTGTTCGTCTCGTGCCTTTGTTCAACGCCAAAAGGGCCTTTTGATGTACGTGTGTTTTCAGATTAGGGGTGATAGTCAGAGAAGAGTCAAATCACATGTCATGTAAGTATCACCTGACCCCCTTTTTTGGAGATAGAAGTACATGTAATCATTTCTTTAATAAAATAACAGATTTTCACCAAGGTCTGAAACACATTTCAACGTATTTCCAAGCCCTATACTATCTGTTATTTGATCTGCAAGTCTTTCTATATAAAGCCTTGTGCTATATGCGTTCCTCATGCGCATGGTCTCTGAACATCAATTGTTTAAGTCTCAGCCGTTTGCAAAGAGATTTTCCAGCAGCCGCTCGTTGCTGGCTGTCAAGATGGAGATTCAGGTGCTCGGAGCCCCGACGGTGTTATTGCAATCAAATTGTGTCCTGTCTGGGGACATGAGCATCAACCCAATGACCAATAAGAAGTGACAATCCAGAGTGCTTCTCTGGTGAGCCAATCAAAAAGCTGCTCCACCATGGTTTACGTTCATTGCTCAAGCAACGAGATCCACACTGGGTTGTATACTGTGTTTAAGAACACAAGCACACACACACACACACACACACACACACACACACACACACACACAAAGAATTCCTGTCTATGTGTGGTGGGGGATATATATTTAAGCAATATCACATGAGAGGGAGTGCTGTTGTTCTGAGCATCAGCACGGCTGTGATTGTAGGTTGTAGGTACGAAGCCACAGGCAAAGTGGCAAAGATAAGCCCATTTATTAGTTAACAAGTAATAGGCAACAACAGATTACGTTCTCCTTGTTTATTAAATCATTTATTTAGCTCTGTCCACACAAATAGTCCCCCCACTGGACAGGCACAGGAGTGTTGCCAAGCAACCCATAAACATGTTCTAGCACACTAGCTTGCCGCGATGTGTAGATCCACATGCCACCATAGGCCAGCTATCTTGCATCGTGTGTATGTCCGTGTGTGTGTGTCTGTGTGTGTGTGTGTGTGTGTGTGAGTGAGTGTGTGCACACGTGTGTGTGTGTGAGTGCGTGCACACGTGTGTGTGTGTGTGTGTGTGAGTGAGTGTGTGCACACGTGTGTGTGTGTGAGTGCGTGCACACGTGTGTGTGTGTGTGTGTGTGAGTGAGTGTGTGCACACGTGTGTGTGTGTGAGTGCGTGCACACGTGTGTGTGTGTGAGTGCGTGCACACGTGTGTGTGTGTGTGTGTGTGTGAGTGCGTGCGCACATGAGTGTGTGTTTGTGTGTGTGTGTGAGTGTGTGCACACATGTGTGTGAGTGTGTGCGCACATGATTGTGTGTGTGTGTGTGCTTTCAGTGGGAGTGCACCCTGGCCCCTCTGCTTTCAGCGTGGCGGTGTGTGTGTGTGTGTGTGTGTGTGTGTTTCACGCATGTGTCTGCACAGTCAAACCTCTCACTGCTGTGGTCCCTTCTATGGTTTCAGCATCCCCCCCCCCCTCCTCCCCAGCCTCAACGCCGGGCCTCCTCTGATTCACTTTGAGAACGGTCACGTCGAAACACAGTGACTTCATCCTGTCGTTCACGCTGCCAAGTCTGTCTCCGCAGTCTCCCTGGGCGTACTCCGTCCACGCTGACCGTCAGGACAATGCGTATCCACTGTGATACATTTATCTGGAAATCTGTTTTCCATCTCTGTTTTTGGGGCGCACTCATGCATGGGTTTAATAGTGTGGTGTAGCGCTGCACGCCCGTGTCAAGACTGTGTGCTGATGATGTGAATGTGGGTGGGAGGTAGTATTTTGTAGTTTGTTTGCACAACAAATGATTTTTAGCTAAGAGAGAGAGAGAAAGAGAGAGAGAGACATTGGACTGAAAGACAAAAAAAACGTATAGCCTTGGGTGAAAAATACAGAAATCTTGAGGATATTTTCAGACACATTCTGCAAACCACAACACACCGTTTGTGATTGAGCTTTCAAAGGTGTCGTTCGCCAAGTTTCGGGCTTCGAAACGAGCTTTGACGCAGACTTCCGTCCCTTTGTCTGCTGTTGGGTCAATGCTGACGAAGGCCATGAGAGTAACCAAGGTTACTCTACCACTGTTGATAGCTCTGCGCAGCACAGCGTATCCTCCACATTCTATGGGGGTTCATACTTGTGACATACGGTTCATACAGTTCATGTGCTTGTGACTGACAATGTCATTGTATTCATACCTAGAATGCATTGAGGCTGACTGTATGTTCATTTAAGGCTTTAACGTGGCAGTCCTTAGCCTTGGGTTTGACAGAGATACTACTGCTACTGCAAAGGTTTCAAATGTTGGGCACATTTTGCTGTTGTCATTGTCCATGCTCCTTTTAAATTATGCGCTTTATTACATTGGCAAGGATCCCATCTCCGCCAAATGGTGTCAGAGACAAACCCAGAAATGGCTGGTTAACGAAAGTAACACTGATTTATTTATTCGGCTGGTAACAACACACGGCAGTTCACATGCAGTCAATCTTGTAAGTCAATCTTGTGAAGTGAGCACTGCGGACTATATACAGTTGTACAAATAGGTTTATGTTGATCATATTTTCACAGAAATTCACACAGTGAGTGTGGCACTACAAATTGTAGACTCCTAATATATTATGATCGTTTTTGATTTGCCATGGGAATTATACATACAAAGAGAGAATCATTATTCTTTTTTTTTTTTACGTAGGAATCAGAATGAAGTCAATAGAACATATTGTGTAGTTTCCATGACAATGAGCCCCGTTGCGAAAAAACATAGACACATTATTAGTGGAGCCTGGCATACTCTGAGATGTATTTGGGATTTGGGCTACCTGAAATCTACAACAAAGGCACAGCATGAAGCTTGATTGTGCACTTCTGATTGTATGTGCAATTCTGAGGGAGAGACGGAGAGAGAGAGAGGGAGAGAGAGAGAGAGAGAGAGAGAGAGAGAGAGAGAGAGAGAGAGAGAGAGAGAGAGAGAGAGAGAGAGAGAGAGAGAGAGAAAGAGAGGGAGAGGGAGAGGGAGAGAGAGAGAGAGATACATTGGACTGACCTCAAAGGACACAAATAAAGGCTATGTATCCATTCCATTATTATGGAATGGATACATAGCATGTTATTCCATGCTGTGTAGCATGCAATAACCACTAAAATCATTATTTTATACCAAAGTCGCTACGGGGAACTGTTGTTTCATGACACTACAACCTTGAGCATTAGTAAGCAAGATGAATCGATCCCTGATCGTTCCTCAACGCTGCTTGAAAATGTGTTATTGCCTGACATACGTGCAACAAAAAAACGCCTGCAAATGAATTCCATTCAAAGGGTGCATGATCAACTCGCCAAGTCCTCACACCGACCCAGAACAGCAGTGGCTGCAGAACTTTTATGCAAGGCAATATTTCTGATCTCTAGCTCATATGTCAAAGTGCTGCTGCGAATTCAAAGCACAAGGGATCACTTTCTGGGCGCCAGAGACGGTGATTCAAAGGCAGACAAAGAGGCAGAGGCACATGGAGATAACTGCTCCCAACATATATATTGAGAAAAAAAAAGACACCTGGGGGGTGATATCCGGTTGCCATGGTTATCTGGAAATAACAGTTTCGGCGCGGGACTCCAAAGGTTATCTATCGGGCAAGCTGCGGACGGGACGCTGGCGGAGAGCACTTATTGTAACTCACCGGTCTCCGTCAGCACGCCCGCCCACCCCGTCCAGTCCTGCCCCGGTCGGCACCGCCCTTCACAGCCGTGGTGCTCCTCCATCCAAGGGGGGGGGGGGGGGGGGGGCGAACGTGGACCACCGACCCGAGGGGGAGTCCCGGGTTGAGGGGCTACGAGGGGGGGGGGGATGAGGGGAAGAGACCGTGACGCGACGTGATCTGTGACGCTAGGCCGATCCTCTACCTACCAGGCGTGACATTTTCTATTACCTCACGCATCTTCTAAACACGTTTGTGGAGTGTGCGTGTGTGCCTGTGTATGTGTGCATCGCTGACGGCTGGTTTTAAGAGAGAGAGACAGAGAGAGCTCTGACATGTCAGCAGGCAACACCTGCTCCTGCTGAACGTTTCCCCACTTGCCAATATGGTGTGTACAACCCAAGACATGTGTCCCGGTGCTCGGTGGCGCCAACCAGCTCGCTGCTCGTGGCGTGCGACCGGGTCGAATGGAACAACGGAACAACGGGCCGCTAATACGCTTTCCTTCCCCCCCCCCCCCCCCCGCCCCCCCCCTGGCGCCACCGTAGGAAGGCTGGCCAATTACTGCAGCCAGGTGGGCGTCTTCATCTTTAAGCGTCGTTTCATCTTCAGCGCAACCGGAGCTCATTACAACCACCTTACATCAGGTGTGAGTCAAAACAGTGGTAAACAAACACAATGACGCCACCAGTTCTGCCGACTCACTGCCGGTGAGCGATGCAACGCGACATGCGGGGGCGTCTGTTTCACTCGTCGGCTCTTTCATTCCGTTCAACCGAATACCATCAACACGTCTGACGTATAGGTTCACAGCGGTGAAGCGCTGAGGAACACATGTCCTGTACGTGGCGAGGTAGGAGGCGCAGGCGGGCTTTCGAACCGACGGATGAACGAAGAACAAACTTGTGTGTGTGTGTGACGTCGACGTTTAAGCGATACACTCGCATACAAACGGATCTGCGCCGCAGACGGTCCCCTTTGAAAATAACACATTCGGGGGCTTTTGTATGTTATTGACAGGGTGGAATAGCAGAACGTGGTTGTGGTCATGTATTGATTTGTAGAAAGCACATAACGCTTAGACTGGACATTTCCCACTTCATTTCATCTCTGTGGAAATAAATGGGGTGTGATTCCTGCACTGCCCTTTAATCAATAGGCAATAGCCAATTGCATATAGGTTACTGAAATAGTGGCAGGTATACAGCCTTGATAGCTTCTCTCACTTCAATCTGTGGAGTACATATATACGAGAACATGTCTTTAAATGTGTTTATGTCTTGAAATAGAAGATTGAATCAAATTGCTGTGATTGGGTTTGCACAAAGCCACCAAGGAAGTGAGGGTGAGTTTGAAGGCCAAGTTCAAAGCACGTTGAATGCATTCCACCACAAAGGGAGCAACATTTAGATTTGAGGGAACACAATTGGTTGAACAAAAAAGTTAAAAAAACGGATCGCAGAAGCTGCGCTAACACTAACTCTAGAACATGTTATTATCATACACTTGTTGTTGTTTTGTTCATGTGATTACCACTGGAGCAAGTCACTTAGTCGATATATAGTTGATGATGTCACGTTGGGAGGGAGCACTTTGTGTAAACATGCGTGTTTCCTCTTTGAGACTATGCCTGAAATAGCTTGCCAGATCGCCTATTATAGATTAAATCATTGATTTAGTTTCATAGTATAATGAGACAAAATGCAAGGTTTTGTATGAAGACAGCTGAGGGTTGGGATGATACAGTGTCCTTAAGCTAACACTTGTTACACACTTTTTTATGATTTTGCTGTATAACTTTACATTTCAAATAACTCTTGTTTAACTTTTACTTAGGTTATATTTTGCTATTAATACTTTCATATTTATTTCATCATAGACCCATGTTTGTTTTTGATGAGCTATATAATCTAGTGTTTTTATAGCAGAAATGAATGTATTCATCTTGATTCAAACAAAGAAAGAGCAACATCAAAATAGGTTACTTGTGTCTGTGTGTAAATGGCATGCATCACAGTAGGCTGTACACGACCACGTTTCCTTTGAGCTCAGTCAGAATCAAGATCTCCATGAGTAATTAGCTCTCTAAACAAACCCATCACAAACATAATTGCCATTTGTCACTGTGCCTCCGGTCGACGACGGCGTGGATGTGGGATGAGTGAGAACACACATCTCTCCAGCCCCGTCAGCTGTCACTTTGCTCCCACAAGGAGTTGCCTTGACGTGCCCGTGTGCCTCTGTTGAACCTGCGACAGTGCAGCGAAACGTGGGTGCGAACGGAGCCTCCGGAAGACCCAACGCCATTCGCGGCGACGAAGGAGCTGTCTTGAGTCTTGTCGGAGCTCATTGTCATCTATTGGGCAGGACAATTAAACAGTGGCTTGATACGATGTTCCTATGAATGTAATTACATTAGTGAGCTTGGGCAATGCGTGATGGCATTGTGTGGGACTAAACAACTCTGAACACTGAATAACATAGTAGAGCATTGACGCGCCAAATTTAGCCACGCTTGATTTCAAAAGATGAACATTCCGTGTGCCTCCAATCATTCCCATCGTGAAACACCGCTTTCAGACACTGTGCATTTGTCCCATCCATATTTTTTCTGCTAAGGCTGAGGGAAGCAGAGAGCCCATACAGACACAGTATGCCCCAGCTGTCCATGGAGGAGTGACTGCTGACAGCCTTTATGGGGCCACCAGAACCGGAACCGCAAAACCCAGTGCCCTACAGCGCTTCCCACATGCGCTTTTCTCGTGACTTCTGCATTGCATTTGCAGGATAAAGAAGCAGCAGGCATTTAATCTAATGTATGTGTAATATATCATCCACGTGTCAAATGTCAATTTTTCAGAGGAGCTGAGGTGTGAGATCCATAGGATGCTGGCAGCGCCTGTTTTCTGCTGTATGACAGCGTTGGCCTCATGGCAGGGGTGACGGGGCTTGCACAGCGACTACATACCGAGCATGGGATGAAGATGGGACGATAAAGACGTGATGCTAGACACACGGCCGCTCGGTGGGTCTTCACAAGGATATTATCCATCTGTGAGGTAGACGGGCTCATCCAGAGCGCAGTGTTGTCGCACTTTTATGAAAGTCTTCACCGGCACATTAATGCGTTGGGCTGAGCTGGTGATTTCACAGGAAGATGGAGTTGAACTCTGATACCCTCTTCAAGTTTTTCTTTAACTCGATGTTGAGTGTCTCTCCACAGTATCCGTTTATCAGTTTTTTTTCTTTTACAAAAAAACAGCAATATAAGACCTTCACTTTCCACCACTTGTTCGGAGCTAAGCTGCTATCGTTATTCTGCTTAAAGTGCATTTTATAGCAGCAGTGCTTGTGGAATTCTTTTTTTTTTTTTTACGAGACTGGAAACCCCTCTACATGTTGGCCAAATACAGGGGCTCGCGGAGGATTATGGCAAAGGGCAAGGCTTAAATTGCTGGCAGAAAGTTTGTGGGAAATCCTATAACTGGTGTCTGGAGGCATTTGTACAATATACTCCCAAGTAGGGGCCTGCCTAAGCTTTCCAATAGCCGGAAGCCGACTTTTTGCCTGGCGTGTTTCAGCTGCCTCATTGAATATTACCGACACTTAATGGAGTCGGTCTGTGTTGCGTCACTGTTGTTTGGTGTTGTCCTGCTCCGCCTTTCCTCTGGACGTTCACACAGTGGCTGTCTCTGCTGCCGGTGGCTCTAAGGTCACTTCTCAACGGGTTAAAGAGCTTTACTTTGTGTGTGACAAAAATGTGACAAAATTTCTGTCGCTCTCCTCAAATCAATATCCATAAAGCACGTTGAATAATTCAACATATCTGTATCGTCTCCCCCCCCCTCTCCCCGTATCTCTCTCTCTCTCTCGCTCTCTGTCCACTCTGTCTTCCTCTGATTCCTGTGTGGGAGAGAGAGAGCGGGAGAGAGAGAAAGAGAGAGAGGGAGAGAGAGAGAGCAAGAGAGAGAGAGGGAGGGAGGGAGAGAGAGAGAGAGAGGCTGTCACATCCAGATGCTAGTTGTTTCTGCCTCCTCGTCGTTTGTGAATAGGTACACCATTGTCCGGGGGGCGCTGCCCGTTGGTGATTACAGAAACAGAAAAGCAGTGGGAGAGCGGCGGGCTGGAGGGGATTGGATCTGTGTCTATGATACCGGATTACAGGTTTCAGTCAAGGCTCAGAGCTCCTGCCCCGGCCAGTCAAGACGCTCTCTGTAGCCGAATCCATCGCGCCGCAGTGGGGACACGTCGCAGAGGAATTTGGAGCATAATTTCCCCAAATTGCATTATTCTGTGTGTCTGACTGAAGATAAGGCTTAATGTCTTAATGTCTTAATGTCTAATGTCATTCTTTCTTGTAATACGTCCCTGAATGCACCATGTAAAGCTTTCAGCCCTGCATGTTTGACACACAATGCTATGTCACGTGACTGTGTCGTTCATTTACGTACATATGAGAAGTTAATGGAAGGCGGTTTGGTTCCCCTAGCCATGTGAACTAGACGGGATGGGTGGGTGGGGGGTTGCAAAGCAGTCATCCTTAGCCTAACATGCTCTAGCTTGTGAAAAATATTGCCGCTGTGAATGTAAGGCTACAGTTAAAAGGCGAAAGTGTCTTTACTCTAAATAGCTCATCGGGATGCAATCCATGAGCTTTTTAAAGCCATCGACTGTTGAAGTTGTTTTGTTTAATCACTTTATACTCCACTGATTGCAAATCAGAGAACTTGGACATTTAATACATTTAACTAAAAGGCACACATTAATAATAATACACTGAATATGTGGAAATTCAAGTATTGGCCCAAGTATTGCATAATCTTGCATATGGCATGGATCATCTCCTCAAGTTAAGATGATGTAGTGCTTCTATGTAAAGCATTATATGCACAACAACAGCGTTTCTAGGTTCTGACTTTTGGGGGGGGCATAGCCCACAGGAAGCCACAACGAGGGGGGGAATTTTGAATATCCTAGATTTGAGGATGAAACAGTAGACCAAAAAAGTTCGAGCTTCGCCACTGATTTTCATCATTATTACGTTTTTTGTTTTTTTTATTTGACGGCGCAGAGGTCCGGGCTTAGTCCCAAAAGATCTGGGGCTAGAGCCTCAAATGCCCAGGTCTTTCACCGCGCCTGCACACCAATTAATAAAAGGGGCATGGAGCAGACGCTTCTGTCTAAAGTGACTTACAATCACATCTCGAACCACATGTCGAACCCCACATTTGTGGGGTTCGACATGTGGACAGTTGGAGGAGGAGGAGGAAGAGGAGGGGGATCAAGGGGATGGGACCGCCGACCGGTCGTTAGAGGACGACCCACTCTGTCCACCCGCTCTACCCACTGAGCTACTGTCGCACTACCCGATTACAATATAATAATAATAATAATAATAATAATAATAATAATAATAATAATATTAATCATTTCTGAAATATAAATGTGAAACGCATACTAGTTTTTAAATAAATAACTTCCTTTGAGGTCATTATGTCCTTTGAATATTATCTATTTTATTATTCATATTACCAAATTTCAACAAATGACCTAATAGACATGTCAATAAACATAATTGATTCTCAGACTAACAATCCGTTTATATCATGATCATACGCCTCCATATGCAGCCACAGAAGGCATTAGTCTCAAGAAACTGAGGCCCAAGAAACTGCCTTTGGGCCTCAGCCAGTATCTTTCAATCAAGACTGCCATCTTGTCTGCTTTGCCAATTATGTTGTGAAATTCAAGCAATTTAGCCCAGAGAATGTTATTAGCAGAAAGCGCACTTTAAATGATGAATATTTACCAATGATGCAGCGGCTGACTAGAACAAAAAGAAAAGGGATATACCAGCCAAGAATTAGAGGATGTAAGTTCAAGGATGCAGACTTTGATGAAAAGCCAGTCTGGTTGAAATACTCTTTGGGTAACAGGGTGAGGTAACGTGTGAAAGCTAGACGAGCTAAACCAGGATTGATCGCATCGAAAGCATTCATGAATCACAACTCAATCAATACAACGTTCAACATTGGATGAAAAACGATTAATATGGAACAAGAACGACAACAACAAAAAACAACGCAACTCAACGCGCGCCGCGGTGGCTACGGCCAAGCTTCACTACAGATGCTCCTCAACCGAGTTCACACTCAGCCGTTCACCAAGGGGCCGTGACTTGAGGTTGACCAGAGACAAACTTAACAGGACGACATGCTGGCCGGTTTAACCGTTGTGTCAGGCGTGTGTCAGAACCTCGTAGTGCAGCCGTGTACCAGAAGTAAAGCACAAATGTTGTATGCTAGCAATGGTTAACCTCGCAATCGAAATGCTTGAAACTTGTTCTGGTGACTTTCTTACTGTAATAACAGCAATGAAATGTTTCACCTTCTTCTGACAAATTTACCTTTTGTAAATTGTGCTTTGTGCTTTGGTTTATAAAGCGTCTGCTAAATGCCCTAAATGTAAATGTAAATTTAAAAAATACGTTTTTTGACGCAAATATACGGAAGTAAAAGAACCAGTCTGTTAAAGTGGCACTGACGTCTTTCCTCTCTAGGTTACCCTGATTTGGACTGGGGACAAGCAAGTGTTTGCCGTTAGCACGCACTGGGTCTGAAACCCTGCTGGG
>JAXIVH010000013.1:6153996-6161976 GCA_036785325.1 Urophycis tenuis
TGTGGAGTCCAGAGCTGCTGCCACGTTGAGCCTTTTGCATGGAGGTTTTACTGGCGGCCTAAGATCGCGATGGGGGGATTGACACCCGGGATTAGCGGTGGGGCACGCGGCAAATCAAAGGAGACAATATCAGCCAAACACGTTTGCAGGAGGTTCAAGAGAAGCGCCCCGTGGTCGCGGCGGCGCAATACGCGCTCACCAGAGCAGCCGACCGCCGGGGCGGCAGCGCGTTGTGGAGCCTTGCGTGGCCCGGCGAACGGAATCAGTAGGTGGCAGTAGTGTCCCATTTGCGAGGTTTTTGCGAGATAAAAAAAAGATCTATCTTTCTCTCTCTCTCTCTCTCTCTCTCTCTCTCTCTCTCTCTCTCTCTCTCTCTCTCTCTCTCTCTCTCTCTCTCTCTCTCTCTCTTTCTCTCTCACCCCCCCACCCCCTCCCTTCCCCCCAAATTTCTCTCTCTTGCGCACAAACACACAGACGCGCAACGTGGATGGGAACGCTGCGTAATCACCTATATGAGCTGTCGATTGTTTTTTTTTTACTCACCAACCGAATGACAAGATGGAAAAAAAAAAAATAACCCACTTTGTTTGACTATTTTGACGAGAAATTGCGCGTGGCAATGAAGTTGTACATTTGAAAACGGCAGCCACCGAAAACGTCTGTCCATAAGGCAGCTTGATGCCAACAGTGGTTCTGAATCCATGGACCTGAGGTGAAATGTCCCCCGGCTTCACTGCTGCAGACGCGCCTCTGGCGGCTGCGTCCCCGGACCGTCCGTGACTGGCGAAACACACCAACCCGTTATTGCCGGAGAGCTGCTTATCCGTGGGAGGTCGTGGACAGCCGCACCACCACACCAGACCAGTGATGTGCCCGTACGTCCACTTATCAATTCCATCCCCGTCTACGAGGGAGACTATACCATGCGGTCTACTTGGATGTCGTGCGCACTGAGCTCAGCGCGTCACAGGAATCTACAAGTATAGAAGGGGGATGATATGTGGTATAACTTCTCATCGAGATTTGTTTGAAAAAAAAAGGGGGCTCGCTTGGGAGCTGAAGCACGACCTATCAGCACGGCACTGCGTGAACCATTCCGATGAACTAATCGCCCGCCTCGCGTTGTCGATGGAGGTGAGCCGAGGCTTGGACACCCCCGCGTCGTCAAACTGCTGAGGTGGTGGTCGATATTGCTGGAAGAAAACTCCGCGTTGAAACCTTTTGATGAATGAACTCTTATGCAAACAAGGTGGGGGAAAGCCCTTCACGGAAATATCCAAGTGGCACTGAGATTTGGATGTGTGCGTCAGGGAGGAAAAAGGACAGCGACACCTCAGCCGCGTCAGTTGTGTTCGGGTTTTCAAAGCGTATTGGAGACCTGATGGATTTTCCCCCACATTCGACCTATAGTTTCGCTGTTGTGTTGAACACATTTTTTTGGACACAAATTGACATAAATAATCAAACAGCCTGATCAGGACTACATAGGCCCACTTCAGGGGGGCGAAGGAAGAAATATTCCGGGACGCGCCGAAAAAAAAAAAAAAAAAAAACCTTCGTAAAGATTTGAGAAGCATCTCGGGATCCGCACCGAACTGTGAGGTGGAAACTAAGCGGATTCCTCGGGGCTTGGAAGGGAACCGAGTAGAATAAAAGTTATAGCCTGCGTGTCTCCGTGAGAGAGCTTCTCAGAACAATCTGCATCTGCGTGGACGTGGCCGACATAACGATCCGTTCAGGAGCCTTCAGGATGTCTGTACCTGCTGGAACCGCGAAGTCTTTCAGTACCTCTAACTAATAACTCGCTTGTAACATCATCTTTGGTATTCGCATATACGCAGAGCCGAAACCAAATAGTAAGAGGCGCGCACGCACACACACACTCACTAAATAGATAACACGTTTTTTTTTTTTGCTTTGGTTTCAACGATGGCACTTGTGGGTGTCTCCATATTTTTTTGCGTCTTGAAACCCTGAACCAGCGGATCCATTTGCAGCAGCAGGAGCAGCATCAGCACCAGCAGCGTAACAGCGGCGGCACCAGATGGATTAGACGCCACGTCTCTTTGGGGATGGAGAGCCGAACGCGTCGACACGCCGGCCACGGATTCTGCTAAAGCGCATGAGAATTGCGGATGTATTTTCAATGCAGTTTTTGGGAAGAGAGCGGAAGAAGGATCACCTTGCGTCTGATCAAGGCATCCAAGGTTGCGCCGCATCTTCGTGAACAAGTAAGTTGGTGTTTCTAGACTGAACGGTATTTCATTTTCTATGGCCTGTTTTTTTTATCTAACGGTAGAGCGACATATCGAAATAAAGTCCTTTCTGAGAAATGAGAAGGGAAATGAATGCCCAATCCAACAGTTTTGCACGATTCAAGAGGTGCTATGCGTGTGTGACTCCAGGTCTCCATTACAACATGAGCAGACACAGTGGAAAGAGAGAGTTTTCTGTTTTCTGAAATATGTCGACACGTCAACATAAGACACGCATTATCTGAAGTGGACCGTTCACATGAGGGCATCCAGAACACACTGCTGCAAACATTACAGCGCCTTATTTGTCTGTATGTCTGCCTGTCTGTCTGTATGTATATCTACTCTATCTATCTATCTATCTATCTATCTATCTATCTATCTATCTATCTATCTATCTATCTATCTATCTATCTATCTATCTATTTCTCTCTCTCTCTCTCTCTCTCTCTCTCTCTCTCTCTCTCTCTCTCTCTCTCTCTCTCTCTCTCTCTCTCTCTCTCTCTCTCTCTCTCCAGCTCCACAGTCTGTCTGGCAAACTGCCTCTCTGTCTGTCTGTCTATCTGTCTCTCAGCCTGTAGCCTTTGACCGTCTGTTTCTCTTTCTCTTTCTGTGTATGTGTGTGTGTGTGTGTGTGTGCATGCATGCATGCATGCCTGAATGTTCTGGTCAATTCCTCATACACCCCACAGCAACCTAACCACCAGAACCTAAAAACCATAGGCCTATACTTGTGTAGTCAAATTTAATCTCCCTTTGTCATAACGCATTTGATCCAGGGCTTGTTCACCCGACCAGTGGACCTGCATGCAGTGTGTGTTTCAGTGTCTCGACACAGAAAAGAGCTGTCCATTGTATGTGGTGCTGAATCCCACTCAACCTCCACTCGTGAAAACCCAACGCAAAGCGCGGTGGCTGCAGTTCACGTGTGAGCCACTAGTCTGCTTCATTAGCCCTCACGCTCTAATGTAGAGCCCCCGGTGGAGAAAAGCCTCCACCTTCACACAGTGCACACACGGGGCGTCAACTGCGTGCGCCCTTCATCACTCGCCGCACAATAATGCCTTCCCTTCGGTGAGACGATCACACGAACAACATCACTGTTGAGCAGGCGTTATGACAACCCAGGAGATTGGGGAATCGGGGATCATTCGAGTCCAACCCGCTGGTGGGTTGCTGTAGTGAGAACATCACCTTCCAGGGGCCCTCGCTCGCACACTCGATGCCCTGGACCTTCTAGTACACGCAGAGACAAAGAACCGTGTTTAAACCACCCCCACCACCACCCCCCCAATAGCACGATAATGCCCACCTTGCACCCACACACACACTCTCTCTCTCTCTCTCTCTCTCTCTCTCTCTCTCTTCTCTCTCTCTCTCTCTCTCACACACACACACACACAGGCGAGTGTTCACCGCAGGAAGCCGCTGCCCGTGTTATTCGTCAGCGCTGCAGAGTGATTCACAGAGCCGGCCGACTACAAACGCTTTGTTGTGACTCACCTCCACTGAACCCCGCCGCGGGGCTGTCCTAGGGGGCGGCGGGGCCGCGGCGTGGGGCCCGTGTGGTGGTGTGTGGTGTGTGTGTATGTGTGTGTGTGGTGTGGTGTGTGTGTGTGTGTGTGTGTGTTTGTGTGTGTGTGCGTGTGTGGTGTGTGTGTGTGTGTGGTGTGTGTGTGTGTGGGTGTGTGTGTGTGTGTGGTGTGGTGTGGTGTTGTGTGTGTGTGTGTGTGTGTGTGTGTGGTGTGGTGTGTGTGTGTGTGGTGTGGTGTGTGTGTGGTGGTGTGTGTGTGTGTGAGGTGTGGTGTGTGTGTGTGTGTGTGTGTGTGTGTGTGGTGTGGTGTGTGTGTGGTGTGGTGTTGTGTGTGTGTGTGTGTGTGTGTGGTGTGTGTGTGTGTGTGTGTGTGTGGTGTGTGTGTGTGTGTGTGTGTGTGGTGTGTGTGTGTGTGTGGTGTGTGTGTGTGTGTGTGTGGTGATGTGTGGTGTGGTGTGTGTGTGTGTGTGTGTGTGTGCGTGTGTGTGTGTGTGTGGTGTGGTGTGGTGTGTTGTGTTGTGTGTGTGTGTGGTGTGTGTGTGTGTGTGTGGTGTGTGTGTGGTGTGGTGTTGTGTGTGTGTGTGTGTGTGTGTGTGGTGTGTGTGTGTGGTGTGTGTGTGTGTGTGTGTGGTGTGGTGTGTGTGTGTGTGTGTGTGTGTGTGTGTGTGGTGTGGTGGTGGTGTGTGTGGATATTGGAATGCGTCGATGGGAGCCCCGCGCCCTTGACGACGGGGCCGTCGTCCCCGGCCGCAATGTCACGGCCGTAAAAAAAAAAAAAAAAAAAAAAGAGGAGCGCTAATTGTAAATGAAAGAGTTAATGTGGTGTGAAGTCTGGCACCGCGCTCCGGGTGGGTTGTGGTGGTGGTGGTGGGGGGGGGGGTGGGGGGGGACCGGCCCCCAAAACAGCTGCAGGTGTGGGGGGGGTGAGTTCAGACGAACCAGACCAGGGACAAACAGGTGCGAGTGGCGAGGGGTGGGGGGGGGAATGGGAGAGAAAGGCTGGGTGGGGGGGGGCGGGGGGTTGTTGGGGGAGGATGAGAGGTAGGGTAGGAGGAGGGGGGGGTCTGCGTGGGTTGTTTCCCACACAAATCAAGCCTTTTATTTGATAATGCCCCGACGACGGACATCTTGTCTGATGTCTCTGTGTTCTCACGCGCACCCGGGGCCGGCCGCCTCTTCTCCGACCCCCGACTTATCTGCCCAGAGTCCTCAGAGGGCGCTCCTGTCACAAAGTGAAGGAATATCTTCAGGTGGGGACGAGGGGACCGGAGTGGTGGTCAGGATATTGCACCGAGCGAGCAGATTCGTCTGCCCCTGGCCGTTCTCCCTGTGCTCTCCTCCTCTCTGTGAGGGCCCGTCTCACAGGCTGTGACTCAGATTAGGTCCGGCTCGTTGCGCCATACAAGAAATGTTCCCCGGCCGGAATGATCTTTATAAAGCCGGGCCGAGGACACCATTAGCATGCGATTCTGTCGCCGTCATGGTCCTCCGTCAATAATTGGTCCCCTCAATGTTCCATCATCGCCAGCTAGGAGCTTTTTTTTTTCCCTCCCGCGGATGGGATGGGAGCTGCGAGGGGAGATTTAACAACGAGGGCTGTCTACTATTTCCCCACTTGCATTTTATGATGGACTTGTGTCGGCACACAAGTGAGTATTGCGTCCGGGGGGGGGGGGGGGGGGGGGGGACCCAGGGGGCCGGCGCGCCCCGTGTTGTGGAGGACAGCCCTTTGATCGACACGTGGATGAGGGCCTCCGCAGTCATACGTACAAACCTCTGAAATAATACAAGGGTTTAATGGTGTTTTGACTTTGTGCTCGGTTGGGGTGCTGGAAACAGTTTGATTATTACCATTGTGTCTGTTTAAAGGACCGAGACTTCAAAGTACGGCCCACAAAAGCATGTGCACACGAGGGAGTTACCATTAGAGGAATAGTTATTTGACTATTGTGATAATTGTGATGATGGAAGTCTGTTCATCACAGGGGAGCGAGTCCAACGCTCAAGATGGGCTTTAAAGACGTTGTCGGCCCATTTCTTCCACGCGGCAATGCCTAGCTTTGTCCCGGCCCTTGTTTTGTTTTGTTTTTCACACATCTTTACCGTATGATGCTACCAGGAAGATTGCTTCATGTGGAAAACGTTTTCGTTGCGTCTCTAAAGTCTGGGCTGCTAGATTGGAGTCTGGGGCTGTGAGATTGGAGCAGGTGAGGTAAGGCAGGGCCGACCGGGGCTCAGTTTTGCACCATGGAAGTTTTTGTGATTATTTAAAGTGGCAATCTTGCCAATAGTTTGTTTTTTGAAACTGCAAACCCCAGGTTTTACTTCAAAACAAAACACTTATTGTTATTGGAATGTGTTTTTTCCTCTTAAATGTTTCAAATGTCAGCATGTCCTCCATACACTTCTTCGCTTCCAGGGAAAATTAATTCCTCTCTTGTGTGTGAATTATATTATTTGCCAGGAATGGCCGACCTTGTCACCGGCTGAACTAGCTGGGTGTATAATGCATTAAGCACAGAGATTGAGGATCTGGTTCCCTGGGCATCGCGTGCCATCATCTGACCTTAGCGAGCTCTTTCGGCTGCTATTCATGTTGAAAACGTGTGAATACACCCAGAGATTGCCAGGATATGGCGATTCAATGAAAACCTGAAAACATGAGCTGAACAGTTAGGTTTTTTTTTTTTTTCAATCCTAGACCCCCCCCCATCTGACATGGCTGAGTCAAATGAGTGGAGACGATTACAGCAGTAAAACAATAGCCGAAGAGATGTGCAAGGTCAAACCTCTTGTTCTACAGCCAGTCGTCTCGCCGACACCCTCAGAGACTATGTTTAGAAGAACGGAGCATCTACACTGGGATACGTTCCGCCAGAAGAACGCTTGGCAGAGCTCTGGAACAATTGGTGATGGGGTTGGGGGGTGTGCAATAATAGCGATAAGTCAAAATGACACCGTTGAGATTCAGCGTAGTGGAACGATAACAATGGAGCGCCTTCTCCTCCACCTCCTGTACCATTCACCTGCCTCCTGCTGTCGTCTGCACTGTGTGTGTGTGTGTGTGTGTGTGGTCCAAGAATGTGGTTGGTAGTGTGTGTGTGTGTGTGTCTGTATATGTGCACATGTCTACATGTGCCATTTAGGTGTGTGTGTGTGTGTACAGTTTAGGTGTGTGTGTGTGTCTGTGCGTGTACCATATAGGTGTGTGTAAGTGTGTGTGTGTGTGTCTGCCTCTGTCTCGGTAAATGTTTTTCACCTTGTTCTTGGAAAAAAGCACATGTTTTAGTTAGGTCGAATGTTAAAGCCATTTGCTGCTGCTCCGAGCTTTCTGCAGCATCCAGTCCATCACAAAGCAAAGACCTTACAGGGAATTCAGACCATTGGCCGTGATTTGTCCCCAAATCGGGCCGGTGGATAACGCAAATCCTTCAGCGTTTCTGTCAGCGGTCCAACGTTTTCCACACATTCTGAGTGGGGGAAATGGGAGACGATGTCGCAGACTGCTTGGTTCACAAGTCTACTTGGCACTTTTTAGTGTGGGAAAATGCCTTAAAGGGAACCCGGCTCCTGCAAGATGCATATGTTTGCATTGAGGGAATTTCCGCAATTATTTCGCGGCGCGGGCCACGTGACGACGACTTCAGAGAGGGGAGCCTTAGCGTCTTCCACCAGACGTGTTGAGGATCTCGGCGCTGCGTCTGCAGCACTAGTGCCGATGATCATAGACGCAGCTTTGATTTCTGTATTCTGAGCAGCCCTGGATGTGGTCAGGGGCAGGAACAGCTGCTCCGGTGCGGAGACGTTGTCGTCGTGATAACAAATATAGTTCTCCGACAAGTAGTTAATGTCACTTGATCTCTATGTTTGCGGTGCATTATGGCTGTCATTGAATGGGCAACAAACCGTTTTCAAAGGAGATGCGGATGCAGATGGTTCTCTGTCTGGTTGTCTGTTGTTTCGCTGATGCGTGGCTGTCCATGTGCAATTGACTATTATGGCATTTTGGTACCAAACCAGGATAAAAATAATGTACTTCGTGCAAACGCTATCCAGCACACACACACACACTCACACTCTCTCTCTCACACACACACACACACACACAAACAGCCACTCACACACACACACACACACACACACACACACACAAACACACACACGCAGAAGCACAAATGCACATACACAAAC
>JAXIVH010000013.1:6162176-6164676 GCA_036785325.1 Urophycis tenuis
GGAGGAAGGGGAGGGGGACACTGTAGGGGAGGATGAAGGGGAGGAGAAAGAGAAAGGGGTGAGGAGGAGAAGGAGGAGGAGGAGACGCTGGAGGCGCTGCAGGAGGAAGTGAGTTTAGCGGCCCAGCGTGGTTAAAAGCGCAGCAGAGCGCCACAGTCAGGGGCGGTGTGGAATGAATGGAGCCTGGAGGCATCTCAAACACACCGTTCCTCTTTCTCCTCTTTCTCCTCCCCCCCCCACCCAACCTCCGTCGCCTCCCTCCACCCAGCCCCCTCTCTGCCTCCCCCTCTCCCTCTCCTGGAGAGACAGCTGCAGCTCTCGGTCGGAAGATCTGAAAGGCAGAGGAGGACGATCAGGAGCAGGAAGGGCGCCTGGAGAATCCCATCTCGGCGAGCGATTCCACAGGGATTCCCCCCCCCCCCCCCCCCCTCTGCTCCTCCGTCGCCATCTCCAGATGAAAAATAAATACGCTCTTCAGAAGGATGGGGTTTTATTTTATTTTTTTTGGTTCCCTGGGAGGCGTGTTGGCCGTTATTTCCCGCCTCCTCTCTCTCTCTCTCTCTCTCTCTCTCTCTCTCTCCTCTTCTAAACGAAGGGCCGGATAGCGTATGCTCTTTCATGCGGGGCTGCATATGGGCCCCTGTCCGGGCGCGGGTTTGATCAGTTGGGCGCACGTTATTGAGGGAAAGTAGAGGTTATTTGTACTTCAAATGCATGACAGAACAAGCAGATTAGGATTCTTTACAAATTGGCCACGCGCACGCGGGGCCCGCGTGAGCGTGGCGCTGGCGGCGGCTACCATCTGTGTAGGATGTGTTTACGTTTGCGGAGGCTGACCGCTCCTCCTCCCGTCGTCTCTGGGGCGTCAGCGCGTCATGTTTTCTCACACAAATGCGGCAATTAGCAAAATTGGGATCCAGACAAGAGACACGCATGCATGTAGCGCGTTGGAAGCGCGCACAAGCTATAGATTCGTTTAGCCGCCGCTACTCCAGTGTGAAGTTGACATGGTGCCCATTCAGTGGGCCTACAGCGCCTCGTTATTTTCTTTGTCTTTCATTCATTATTAGTATTTGCGCTTGTTTTGTTTTTTTTTGTTTTGCGGGGGGGGATCATGTGTGTGTGTGTGTGTGTGTGTGTCTTGGCGCATCGAGCAAACCATGTTCAATAATTAAATCCCTTTTCTAGCTGAACCGCTAGCAATCATGCAGCCAACAAGAGCAAGTGGACCGACGGTGTCTGTCACAGGGGATGCAGGCGTAACAGCCCAGTGGATAATCACAAACCGGTGTCACCTGTAAGAGGGCTAGTGAATAGCCTGTCCTCGGAGACGTGCCTTCACAGAGGACACACACACACACATGCACACACACACACACACACACCAGACGCCATCCTTCTGGGCAACCCGTGAACGCCCTGCCCACATCAGCGGCGTGCCCCGCAGCCATCTCCATTTGTTTCCAAACGGCGATCCCGTGCTATGTGTCATCGCTCCTTCAACCACTCTCCTGTGTCCTCCGCCCTCCACTCCGTAAACGCATTACAAAGCAGAGGAGGAGAAGATGTCCTCCTGCCCAGCATCATGTATGGTGAATAATGAATAGACAGACTCGCAGGCTCTCCTTAACGGCTATTGACCGTGCCATTGTTCTCTTCAAACAGATAAGTGCATTTGATCACATCGCACATCCTGATGTGGAGTTGAGCGTCCACAACGTGGCTTTGGTAAAGTCTTACCTCTTACACCGTGTGCACTGACACCGACTTAGAGTGAAACATCGTTTTTTTTTTTTTTTTTGGGCAACAGGCAAATCATTGAATTGTACAGGCGTTGTCCTTTAAGACCTCCCTGGAGTGTGCGTCTCCGGGAGGGAACATAAAGGCTGATTGTGAAGTCTTAAGATGTGGCGATGGGAAGGAGGCACGCTGGGCGCACCCTCTTGTCATCCTCAGCCTCCGCTGTGTCTTTCATCACAATCACTGGGCGACGTAATTGTCTTTTCAGAAGACGCTCTCGCTGCCGAACGGGGCCGAGGATAAATACATGTGTACGTTATTACCCAGGAACCATCGCCGCCGCGGAGCCCGAGAACGCTGCCGAACGTTTTGTTTTGGTCGACAGCGACGAAGACTTTTTGATGATGATGGAACGTGATTGTTCAAGCCTGTAGAGCAGAAATCTGTGCATTGTGTGTGTGTGTTGTGTGTGTGTGTGTGTGTGTGTGTGTGTGTGTGTGTGTGTCTGTGTGTGTGTGTGTGTGTGTGTGTGTGTGTGTGTGTGTGTTTGTGTGTGTGTGTTGTGTGTGTGTGTGTGTGTGTGTGTTGTGTGTGTGTGTGTGTGTGTGGGAGGGTTATAAACACCCATGTGGTGTCGATGGATGGCCAGTTTTATGGATGTGGGGATGGATTATTTGAAAGTCTGCATATTATTATGAGTTAGACTATGAACGTTTCTTGATCCTGCACTTATTCATTACATTATTACCTTTGCTAATTG
>JAXIVH010000013.1:6169676-6179676 GCA_036785325.1 Urophycis tenuis
AAATGTGCACCGTAAAGGACACAGCGGAGTCATTCCGAGATAACGCGTGTATATATGGCTGACCGCAACAATGACGGGATTAAAATGCATAGATGCGTTTTTTTTTTTCCTCTCCTGCACTGGAGGGTAACCGTACAGGCAGATGCTTTCTTTCAGAGCCCCGGCGCTTTCATCGTTGTCCAATTAACATGCAGAACAAGACAACGACATGGTAAAATGTGGTCGTTTTTATTTCCCTCTGTTTCGCCGTCCCCTGACAACATGTTGTAGGGGGCAAAGAAAAGCAACGTATAATGGGAGGCATTATCTCACGGACGGTCTCTGCTCTACCACAGCGGCGTCGGGGGCGCGGGTGACGTGCCAAATAGGTTTTTGGAGAACAATGGAGGTCTGCTGCGGCGAAGCGAATCTACTTCTGCCCCCCCCCTTTGTTCCTCTCATTAAGGCTGTCAGCAGTAAGCGCAATCGCTTGGTGATCGGAGCAGAAGGGTGCCCCAAATAGTACATTTCTTTTGAAAAATGTAAATCAAACGAGAGCAACCCTTTGCCTGCACGTGTGGAACAGGAGCCGGCGCTGAGATCCAAAAGCCATAGTGTACGCCTGGTTGTTTGGTGTCCATAAAGGGAAAACTATTTACATATGAACTTGTTGGTAGAGATTTATCCCCAGAGGGTAAAGATGAATGGCACTTTGATAACGGAGATAATCACTCATTCTTTCACTCCACTCTCCTCACATGAGGAGCAATACATTACTAGGCACTTGCTGAAGCAGCTGGGTCTGCCAGACTCGGCTAACGTATGCATCTGCAGATACTCTTTTCTCTGCTTCCATTAGAGTAGGCGTCTATTTTCCTGATGATACAGTGCAGTGATTGCAGTTTGATGCATACACTCTGTGTGTGTGTGTGTGTGTGTGTGTGTGTGTGTGTGTGTGTGTGTGTGTGTGTGTGTGTGTGTGTGTGTGTGTGTGTGTGTGTGTGTGTGTGTGTGCGCGCATGTGTGTGTGTGTCTGTGATGTGTGTGTGTGTGTGTGTGTGTGTGTGTGTGTGTGTGTGTGTGTATTTCACTTTTGGACATGATCTGTTTCCTTCTGTTTGTTCTGTTCCTAATTGTTGTTTGATTTAAATCCATTCTGTGTTGTATTTCACATATTCGCAGAGAGCGAGATAATGAAAGTGATAGAGTTAGAGAGAGAGAGGGAGAGAGAGAGATCAACAGAGAGCAAGAGAAAGCTAGAGAGAAGGCATATCAACATAGAGAGATATGGAGAGAGAGAGAGAGGTTGAGAGAGAGAGAGAGAGAGAGAGAGAGAGAGAAAGAGAGAATTATGGAGAGCACCAGAGAGAGGTTAAGGGAAGAGTGAAGGAAACTGAGGCGATACGACGCGGCTGTAATGTGGTATGTCTGTGCACTGCTTCCATATGATACTGAACACGAATACAGAATACAGGGCGATTACGCACAGATATGTGTTGGAGCACAACACATATCTGAGCTACAACAGCACTGTGAGGAAGGTCCAGTGGTTATCACCAGTCAGTCTCCCAGTCTCCACACTAAGGACAGCAGAGAGAACGAGAGCCCTTATCCCACTGCATGTGTGTGTGTATTTTCCTACGTGTTTGTACGGGTGCGTGTGTGCATGTGTGTGTGTGTGTGTGTCTCTCTCTTTGTGTGTGTGCATGTTTGTGTGCGTGTATGTCTGTGTGTGTGTGTTGTGAATGAACATGTGTACTTTAACCCGAGGCGCCTCCCGCTTGATAGAAGCGTGCCTTTGGCCTCAAACAATGTCAGCATTCACAGCCGCTGAGGAGGTGAATGCAGGCTTTGTAAACGTGTTTCTCCATGTAGGATGAGGTGTTATCTCATGTATGCACATGACACGACAGCTGTCTTGTAATGTAAACGTGTAGTTTATGGAACCGCAGCTCCTGCACATTTTCATATGACTAAATTGTTAAATATGAAAATGTGACAAATGATAATATGGATAATATGTTTTATAAAATAGATACTGGTCTATTTATATACGGTATGTATATATATGAAAAGCGAGAGTGGGTTCGTTACGCGAGTCACAACACTTGAGAGTTTCAAGCAATTGTCATTTGAGTTCTTTCCGGTCGTTCATCCGCGCATCAGGAGACCCAATGGCGGTGGCAGCGAGCGGCCGGCGACTCTTAATGGCTCGTCTCTCTTGACCTGAGGCAGTCCCTGCGTGCCGCCCGACACCCAGGGCACCGAAGGCCCGCCGTGCGTCTTATCACCCAACACACCGGTCCCTGACGCCGCGGGCTTGTGTTTGTGTGTTCCTGCTTCCAGGGGGCCGGGCCCAGCGAGCGCCGCACCGCGGGGATGACCGGGGCCCCAGGGAGCCGTGCATGAGTTGGCAGGTAAGGGCCGAGTCCCCCCCTGGGGGCAGGGTCCGGTGTGAGCCTGGATCATCCCAGAACCCACAGCCCTCCCCCACCCCCCCCCCCAGCCCTCCCCTCGCCGCTCCCCCCCCATGCGCGCCGGCTTCTCCACATTTAACCCTTCACTCCCTGGGAACAATGCCACCGATTGTGTGTTTATGTGTGTGTGTGTGTGTGTGTGCGTATGTGTACGTGTATGTGTGTGTGTGTGTGTGTGTGAGTGTACGTATGTGTGTGAGCGTGTGAATATGTGTATACCAATGCATGTTTCTGCATTGACGTGTTTATGTATGCCGGTGTGTGTGTGGGTCTTGTGTGTGTGTGTGTGTGTGTGTGTGTGTGTGTGTGTGCGTGTGAATTTGGCTGTATGTGTGCAAACACACACACACACACACACATGTCTGCACTGTGAGATATTTCTGTGCCGTTGATATGGCTCATGGTGAGGTTTATTTATATCACATTATGTAACACCAGAATGCCACACCATCGCTGCCACGGTTTGTAACCACGGCAGCGTGTGAATTCATTGAACCCTTATTTACATGTACATGTATATCATATATCATGTATGAAGGTGGTTTACATATTATACACATTAACACCTCCTGCAGTCGCCAGGCCTGGACACACACCAGCGCTTCTACCTGGTAGGTGTCATTAAGTCTCAAGTCTCACTGGCAAAATATGAATACTAGATATTGGAAGAAATGTCTGTGTCAAGGGCCAAGCGTTTCAAACAAACCCCCATAAACAAACATTAACCTCGAAGACAGAAACATAGATCAATATCACCAAAATATAAATCCCCTTAAGCTTCATCATATTTGTATTTTTTGGGGGTTTGGCATTCGTCTATTTACCCGGCTTTGGGGATTTGTATAGTCTACATTTTATAGCTGGAATCAAATAATATATGAATAATTTATCTACTTTTTTTCCGTTCTTAGAAAGAAATATTGATAATGCGAAGCACCGAAAAATATACCATGCCAATAAAAGGACAATATATTTCCTTTCTCTTCATACTACCGTGGTTTATCAAGGTATTTTTACTACCACACTTGTCCCTGAGCCAAGCAGCTGAGAGATGTCTTCACTAGGAACCCTGAACACACCTTGAAGTGGGCTGCAGACCTCTCAGTGAAAACACATCGAGGGGGCGTTGTGACAACAGAATGACGTGAGGAAAACATATACGCACAAAAAAAAAGCAGATTGCAGCAACGTGTGGAAACTTTGTGTGGAATTGGTCAGACTCCAAGTTGGGGGTTTAAAAAAGTTTGTCTGCACATAATTTATTCTGTCTATGCCAGCAGAAAACATAATTTCTTTTGAATTATGCTACCCGATTTTGGCAACAGAGCTATGGGGTTTCAGAGGATTTCAATTTTTTAAAAGCATGGATCGTATTTTCATCAAATCAGATGAAGGTATGATGTCATACAACTGTCACGCAGCCACATCACGAACCGGGGCTATGGATCCCCGTCGCTTCCGTTCAGCCACCACTCATTCCCAAGGTCTCTGATGAGACAATGTGAGGCTAGGATAACGTGACGGGATAACATGGTATCCCCTCCGTCATGGCGGGGATACTCGGGTTGCGCAGCAAAGTACAGGGGGGTGGTAGCAATGCAAGAGATACAAACATTTGAAAAGAGTAATAACTACAATCTTATATTTTCATGTTGAATATATATAATATTAACCTTTTTTTTGTAATAGTTATAACCATAGGTGTGCCCTTCCACCATAAGTGGCCCATTAGGATCAGGCCGGCTCGGTTCATGGGAAACGTGTGTTGCAGGCGGGGCCCCTACCCTACTCTCCCTCAGGACGGGGGGCCCCTACCTCCCCCTATCTGTGCGTACCAGCGGCCACCAGAACCTGAACCCTGACCTTAAATAGCACCTCAGCGGCAGCACCCGGCATGATGCTGCACCCTGTCCATGCTCCGGTGCCTAGCACAGAACACCCTGCCCCCCCCCCCCCCCCCCCCCCCCCGCCGACCGGAGCGCCAAGCAGCGGTCAGCGCTGACGAAGAGGAGGGTGCCTTTGAGCAACGGGAGCCGGGCGCGAGGCGATGAAGCGGAGAGTGCCAGGCCCCCCGCGGCGACAGCCGCTGGAATGCGTGAAGCCACGGCGCGATTCCATTTGAACCGCCCGGTGGAATCAAATCAAAACAAACTGCATCAGGGAATAAACATTTCTAGATTTCCGTGAAGAAAAGTGGATTAGAAGAAAACACATTACGCCCATTAATCATCGGTCCCGTCAGTTCATTACAGAGCGCCCTGCTCCGGTCCAGCTGCAATGTCGTGGCTCCGTTTCTCGCGGGCGACAGACATGATCTGATGGGCACCAGAGGACATTATTTCCAATTGCGAAATTATTTGGCAGGTCGTAACAATTTCTGGTCTTTCCACGATTGCCCTTTTGAAAGGTTTAAAATCAGTCATCCTTAAATAATTTATCCTGTAGTAGTAGTAGTAGTAGTAGTATCAGTGTGCTGCTGTTAATGCGAAAGTAGGAGTTGGTGTTTCTTCCCAGCTATCCTTTCCATCTGTTAATGTTGGATGTTTTTTTTTTTTCTTAGTTGTCTGGTATTGCATTTGTTGTATTATTTGATGGTTTGTGAGATGAGCGCTGCATATTTAGCCTACTAGCATACTGTTCTGCAGAGGAACCATGGAGAAGAGGCCATGGTGGTGGTGACTGAGACAGACTGTAAGTCTCAGCAGTAAGTGATAATGTATCTCGTGTGTGGGTGGAAGAGCAGCTGTCATGTCATCTCTGGTCGCGTTTTTACCAAACCTGGAGAAATGCTCACGGTTTTGTGCAAGCTGCCATAGGTACAATTTGAGAGAGCAGAAAAGAGCAGGAGAGAGCAGGATTTAGAAACTAAACAACCCAAAATAAATGCCCCCTCTCTCTCTCTCTCTCCCCTCCCTCACTTCCCACCATTGAGAAGTGTTGCGTTCAGGCACCTGTGATTGACAGGCAAGATGGCGCCCCAAACCAATCAGGGACGAGGTGCCATGGTTGGTCAGTAATGAGCCGGCAGCAGTAAAATCTAGATTGTCTCATGCAGGGGCAGGCACAGTCGACTAGAAACAGTTATTCTCAGAGAGCATTTCACTCCGCGGTACGATGGCTAGGCCATTTCTAACACATTCCACTGTAATAATAGCTCTTAGCTCTTACCTTCAGCACAATTAAATTGTTTAAATAAGGCAGAGAGAAACAAATTTAAATACAGGGAAGAACAGTGCTTGTTGTGAGCCCATTTTCATGTTGTACTTTATTTTGGTACAAATAGTGAGTCTAAAACTGTGATCCAGTCCCCTGCTGACAGCCCACGAGGCAATTGAATCCCTGATGCAGTGTGGAGTGCATTCAAACTGTGTTGTTTCGAAAGGTTTGTCGGTCGTTTTGACCTAAAACGCGGCTGTTAGGTCCGATTATCAGTTAGTCAGGTTTAATGGTGTAAACATCTACTGACATCTAAAAAAAAAAAAAAGCATAGCAACTATGCACAACGTTGTCGGAGACATCGCATGGCAATGACATCAGCTGGCGCTCTGAGAACGTGACCCTGACCTCTCAACTCAATGCCAGCCAGCCCCGTTTGGCTGGAGATAAAAGCCTGTTCCTGTCGACACAACAATCGAGTGCACGAGAGGAACTCCTCGCCCCGCAAAGGGGGGACTCCTCTGAGGCTCCTCAGCCACTGGTGTTTGTGTTTGAGTGTGGCTAATTAATGGATAATTAATTTAGCGCCCGCTCTGGTTTGTTCCGCAGTACCCGCGGCCCATAAGTAGCACACAACCTGCCACCGGTAGCAACCATGGCCCGCTCTGATGGGGCTGAGAGGCTGCTTGGTAAGCAGCCTTTGGAGAGCAGGAGGAGGGGGCTTCCAGTCACGTGCGGCTCTTTAATGTTTGTAGAAAGCGGCTTCCGCCCAGGAGACCCCCCCACCCCACCCACCCTACACCCACCCTACACCATCCTCCCCCTTCCGGTTTTCCTTGACGACGGAAATGACCGACATTCCGACGGTGAGACATTTGGGGAGTTGCAGGAGTGAGGAAGTGTTGCGTTTGTGCCTGTCACGTAGGGGGGGGGGGGGGGCGCCGGGGCCGGAGAAGAGGGAACGCCGGAGCCGCCCTGCCCAGCTGCTGCTAATGAGCCCCCTCAGAGCGTCGTCGGGTGTCAGTGTTACCGCTGCTTTCATGTTCGTTCCCGTTGAGTTTTTTTTTTCTTATTGCGTGGGAACTCAAAGAGCTGCAAACTGCTTTTCACAAAATGACGTCCATTGAGGGTGATGCATTTTATATGCTGATGTCAATCATCCTCTCTGTCTCTCTTGTGACACCCTTCGTTTCGTTTTTGTGGAAGGGGGAGCCTGGAGGAAGACCCTAAAGGTTTGGGCGGGCCAATCGGGTGGCTCTTGAGCTGTGATTGGGCGGATTGGTCTTGACAGGAGCAGAAGAGAGGAACAGCCAGCCTGACGGACCAACGGCTGTCTGCAAACGCAAATCAAATGGCAAACGGAAATGAGGGTCACACTGGCCAAGCAGTAAGCATGTAGTAACAGATGTTCAGGGCGTGCTCTGTACGTGTCATCTACAGCTGTGGTATTTAGAGCGATATTTGACGGCCAACAAACACCTTGTTGAGACATCGGATCATCAGAGTCTATCGACATGATGTAGCTCCATCAATCTACCAGCATCTAGTCCTCTACAGATCTGTGCGTAGTCAACTCATCCCCTCATCCGCCACTCAGACCCATAGCCACGTGGAAAGGTAATCCATCCAGCTTGTGAAGACCTCAGAGGATTGCCATTTAAGTCACTCATTCCCTTACCGGTGAGAGCCAAGCTGCCTACGCATTGTTGACCGCAGCCCTCACAATGGTTGGGAACGAGCTACTAACGATCCTATTGTTCTTGTTGATCGTCAATAAGTATATAAAATTTCATAAATAAAAGCAAAATGCCATCATAAAGCCACTAGAGTCTAAAATTATGTCTTAATTGTGCTTGCTTTATCTGACAAGCAGCCAATAAAAACTAAAGTATTCATTTTATAATGAACCATGAACCAAATATTTGAAATTGCGAAGCATGAAATTACAAATCTTGATCAATTACATAAACGATTATCCATTGTCAAAGTTAGATTTAGTAATTGTACTTAGCCTGACTCGTCAGAAATCCACTAGTCTACATGCATGCAGCCCTAAAATGGAGCCCAAAGCCACCCCTGACAGTGCTGGTGGAACAGCCACTGACCACCGCTGGGTCTCTGAGCAGAACCACACCGTCATCACTACATGGCCCACATACTCTGTGTGTTTTTTTTTTTTGTGTGGGTTTCTCTTTGTCAACCGTAAAGATGATACATGGAGTCCACCTCGAGCAGAGAAGAAAAAAAAACGAAAAAAACAAACAACCCTATGAGGTCGTTCAATAATACGACGTGTTTCTGCTCTGGCGTCTTACTTATTTATGTATTCATTTATACGCGTTGGTTTATCCAACAACGGTCTCATTTAATCTTCAGACAATAGGCTCCCGGGGAAATGTTGCGGTGTGTCTTTCTCCACCGGGGAGAGAGAGAGAGAGAGAGAGAGAGATTCTGCTAAGACCCGCGCTTGAGATTAGCCGTGACATAATGCACGGTGTGTGTATAAAACACAAGCACGCGGGCGATACCATCTCCAGTACATTAATCCCATCGGCCGCCTCGGTCACGCCGGGGAGCCGGGCGTGCGCGTGTTATTTTTAGGCCCGCGGTGGTTCTGCGGCGTGCAGGGACTGCCAGTGCACAGGAAGAGAGGGAGAACGACAATGATGGGTCGGTTGGTTCCCCCCCCCCCCCCCCGTGCGGAGTGCGCCTGCCTCCGTGCTTTTGTGCTTCGTAGCAGGATGTGTTAGGAAGTTACTACCGAGCTATTATTAAGAACTGACCTCGTTTCATTTTGCATCTAATTAATCTCGCCTCTCGTCTCTTTCTCCCCTCCTCCCGCTGTCTCACTCGCCCTGTGTGTCTCTCTCTATCTCTCTGTGTGTCTCCTGTCTCTCTGTCTCTTTCTGTGTCTCCTGTCTCTCTCCATCTCTCAGTCTTTGTCTCTCTCTCTCTCTCTCTCTCTCTCTCAATTTTCTCTCTCCATTTTCTCTCCCTGTCACTCATGCAGACATTTTGACAAACAAGGACACCAGCACATGCACAGACCCAGATGCATATGCCCACACAAGTGCGTGCACGCACATGCACACGCACACACACACACACACACAAACACACACACACACACACACACACACACACACACACACACACAAGTATGTATTAAAATCCCCACGCACGCACACGCAAGTTTTGCTGGCTCTTGTGCTGCTCTTAACATGAAGAGGGCGGAAATATTTCTAGTTAAATAAGCAATCCTTTTTCTGTCGTCAATGAAGTGAAATGGAAATAATTTCCCATCCTGGGGTTAGATTAGACATTGGTTATGCAAATATAATTGAGGCCTATGCGGATTGTCGTTGGGTGTTTTTCTTTCTCTCTGAGTGATTTATCGGTGTGACTCGTGTGAACTCAAACATACAGAAGCCTCGGTTGTCATCCACGTGGACCGCGGGCTCTCTCTCAGTGCAGCCGGCGAAGGACGGACAGCAGGCCGTGCTGTTGTTTGAGCACCGTGTTGTCAGTGCCACTGACACATTGATTTGCTGCATCGTGCCAAAATGCGCTTCTAGTTTCTATGGCTTCCAACGTGTGTTCTCATTGGTTCACAGAGGGACGGGAGGGTTTTTTTTTTTTTTTTTTTCTCCAATGACACAATCTCCTGGATCACCAACGCAACTCAGATCCAGTCATTGTGGTTTAGTTCGCCTTTGTTCATTATTTAAACACTAACTTGACTGTTTATAGCATATGAATGGCCTATATATGCATGTGAACAGACATTTATTTATTCATGCACATAACAACAAGGCATAAGCACTCTGTTAGTGGACCATGTTGTACAGCACTATACAATACAACGCAGTGCACAGCAACACACGGAGCATCTGCCTCTCTGAGCACTTGTTATGTTAATAACACTAAACAACTTCACAGTAGATATTTACATTCAGATTGATCGGGACAACACTGTGACGACAGCATGGCTCGAAGCGGGTAGAGGGTGTTTGTTATCCGTTTGATTGAGTTCCCCATAGAAACCATCCAGACAAAGAAGGGCGCGCAGACTCTCCTGTCCCTTTGTCGGTGTCATTCATCATTCCTCCGCTGTTTGCAAATCAACTTAATATAGTTCCTTAGTCACCAATGAGACTAACTATACTGCTGCACTTCACTCAGCACAGCACAGACTGCTCCCAGTGCAAGACTCAGAAGGCTGATGTTGCTTCACCAACTGAAGTGTAAGCGATATAGAAAGTGTTATCATATTCACAAAGCAAACCAACTCACCCTATCCCCGCACGTGTACCAATTTGGAAAAACAGACACGAAAATAAGGACGGATGATAGCCATTTATGAAACACAACTTCAGATGCTGCAAGCA